>APFE031588594.1:14982-37231 GCA_000404065.3 Pinus taeda
TTTATTTGATCCTATATATACTTTATTTAACATTCAAAAACACAATTTAAATAATGAAAATTAACACATTTTATTTTGAATGTGAAGAAATTTGATCCCTTTAGGCTTATGTTATGGATCTATACTTGTATATTTTTTGTTCCAACCACCACCATTAGCACCATAATTTCTAGCGGTAGTCTAACAATTATGCTTTTTTTGCCAAATTATAGAAATTTGGGCCATATTTTGAAAAAATCTGGCAAGGATTTTTGTAAATCCAGGTAGAAGTTGTCAAAACTCGTAATTTTAGGTGCCCTATAAGTTTTTGATGGTGTTGAATCCATTTCCAAACAGTGCCTCTACAAGATTTTTTGAAACTCTAAATAACTTCTATGTATTCCTCTTCCACATGTTATGAATTTATGCTAGTATATTTTTTTGTTCCAACCATTACCACTAGCACTATAACTTCTATGTATGTCTCTTCCACATATACAAATGATTCAGGGGATTTGAACATCCAACCTACTTAGTTTTCATAACCATAACTGATTAAACTATCCTCCAATACTAATTAATAAAAATTAAATTAAAATAATTTTATGTGATTTTTCCCACCAAAAAAAATACTATTATAACTCTATTTTTATTTATTAGATTCCAAAATATTTCCTTGCAATTAAAATTCTTGAAAAAAAGCACACAATGCGCCCCGTCTAAATCATTGTGTAGGTTTTGTCGGCGCCTTCATTAAGACGAAACAATACCAATTAAATGTACAGGGCGGTTAGAGCTTTCCCTCGTGGAAGTCTCGGCATCATAAAAGCAAAGAAAGAAAGAAGGTACAACTCAGTTATCTTTCTGTCGGAGCATCGTTGTCGTTTCAGGCAAAGCACCGACAGCGGGAAATTAGTAAGGAATATTATCACGGATATCCTCCTGTGCCAATGCATCATGAATTAATCATTATATGTTGACAATTTTGAAAACACGCGCACTTCGTACGGCAGCGGCAGTGATTTATGGAGTTATTTAATCCGTGGACAAAATACAATGGATAATTTTGGGCCTAAATTCACGAGGAATAAATTTATTAAGGATTCACATTTAAAAATTTTGATTCATTTAAATTGGGCCTTGTTTACCTTATGTACCTTATCTGGTTTCTGATATTGTCTTAATATAATTTATATCGCTTTTTCTTCTGAAAAAAATAATGAGCTTAATTTTGTTGGTGCCTTAATGATTTTATAGAAATTGGATATTTTTTATTTTTGTAAAATTTTGATTTACAAGTGTTTTAATGGATTTTGAAAGAAGAAAAAGATTTAATTTTCTCATAAACTTAGATCACTTAAAATTTTATAATTTGACAATAATAATGTGAATTTCCAAAAATTTGAATACTTTTCAAAAAGCTGGTCTCAAACATATTTTTTAAGGCAAAATTGTCACTTATTAAATTTTAAATATTTAAAATGGTTTAACTCATAAATGGATTTGGACCAGCATAGATCCATCTTAAATACGGATCTAACATGACCCGAGAGGGATGCAATTTCTTGACTTGCAATTTTGTTTTTATGAACATTATTTAAATGTTTTGTATAGTTTTTTTTTAAATTTCTAAAAATTTTTACATGAGCAAAATTTAACTTTGATGATGAAATGATAGAACTACACAACATACTGGGATGTAAAATGAATCTTTAGGCTTAATGATTTAACATTTTGAAAAAAATAACAAGTCAAAAATAAATTTGGAAAAAATAGAAATAGAAATCAAATCAAATTATGTTCAAATTTATTTTGTAATGGTAGGGTAATAAGACCTTCTATTATGATCTATAATCTTTAAGAAGGAAAAAACTAAGGATTGAATTATGTCATTTGTTAAAGTTTTGTCTACTTAACTTATTAATTAAGATATTTTTAATAGTGTTTTAAAGGATATTAATTAAGGATAAACTTTATATATATTTGATTTATATGGTTTTAGTTTTTTTTTCCTCAAATTTTAATGTAAAATTTGTATTTTTAATGTAATTGGGTTTTATTAGAATTTAGCATATATATAATTTGGTTTCTTTGTTGAATTTTGGTACCGGAGGACAGGTGGTTCCCTTAGGCTTTGATCTTTGGCCTAAGGAAAAGTGTCCAAAAGAATTTAATTTTTCTCCTAAAGTTTCTTTATAATTTTTATAAAGTCAAATCTAATTTAAAAGTGACTTTAAGTGATAAAGTTACTAAAGTCTAATTTTAAAGTGACTTTAATAAAGTCAATGTAAAATTAGAAAGGAAAAGTGACTTTGGAAATAAATGACTAAGTGGGTCTTTATTAAAGTGGGGTGAATTAAAAACTAGAAAGTAAGATTTAAATGAGCATTTAATCTCAGCCATAGATCGGAATCTATTTCAGCCATTGGATTTAGGGATCACTCAAAAGTCACTTAGGGTTGGATTAAGGGAGGAAAAAGAGGAAAATGTCATTCATTCTTTCATGAGGAGATTGGGAGAAAGAGAACAAGAGAGCAAGAGAGATTTCTGGACAGGAAGAAGAAGGAGGCAACAACTTGGCACATATTCCAAGGCAGCACTTCAGCAAATCCGTACAGCAGAAAGAACAAGCAGTAAAAGGCAGATTTTTGCTGAGCAAACATTAAAAGGCTGATTTTTGGGCACGAATTTCAAGGAGGCGATTTTCTGCATGAAACCGAGGTCTGTCTGTACAGTTCGTACCGTTGCCCGTACAGTCCGTACGTCTGTATAGTCCATATAGTCCGTACGGTCCGTACATTCGTACAGCAGGTTCAGTTTGACTGTGAAGCTGAAAAATGAGATAAGTTGTTTGTTGAAAAAATTTGTTTTGCTGAAAATTTTCTCACTGTAAAAGGCATTTTCTAGAAATAAAGAAGAGCTCTCAAACTGGTTTTCCCCAAGAGTTGTAGGGGGGTTTTCCAGGGTCACATTGACAAAAAATATCTGTGTTTAAATGTGTTTTAATGGCTGTTTGTTACTGCTGATTTTTATTTCTGCAATTTCCAGCATTCTGTAAAATTTCCAGAATTTTTGTTTTCAGAAAAAAAAATATTTTTCAGTTGTTAAATGTATGGTTATGAGAAAGGGCATTTAACTATATGGGAGAAATAAGAAGACACTGAAAACCGAGGTGGGAAAACAGAAATTTCTACATAGTATCTGAGGTTGAGTGTTGAAGTGTAGTTTGGGACAACAAAAGGGAAAAATTACAGCTGTTGATTTTTCACTCAGAAAATTCCAACAAGCCGATTTTTCACAAACAACAGTTTTATCTTTACTACATCAGTGCTATTTTTCAGTTTTAAGACAGCAGGATGTCATTGGGATTGAGGGTGGAGGATAGGTTGGATGGGCATACAAATTACAGCGTTTGGAAGGAGAGAATGCAGAGTCTTTGAGGAGGCAGAAGTCTGGGATATCATGGTGCATACCACACAGAACCCTGTTGTTGTGCTTACTGATGCTCCTTAGTTGGCTGCTTATAATAGAAAGAACAACAAGGGCAAGAGATTGATTCTAGACGGAATCAAAGACCATTGCATTCCTCATGTGAGAGGAAAGAGCAATTCCCATGAGATGTGGACAACATTGTCCAATCTCTACCAGAGTACCAATGAGAATCGGGAAATGGTTCTAAAGGAGAAGCTGAAGAACATTAAGATGGGTAATGATAGTGCAGCTGGATATCTCACAAAGATTACTAATGTGAGAGATGAGTTGGCAGTAATTGGAGAGACCATTCAACCCACTGAGTTAGTGCGGATTGCAGTGAATGGCCTTCCCCGTTCATGGATGAACTTTGCTGATGGGGTTTGTGCATGTGAGACCCTTCCCACATGGGAGAGGTTTTGGGATGATTGCATTCAGACAGAGATCAAGAAAAGTCAACTTGGGGCAACCAAGCCAGTTGAGCAGGATGAGGATGTAGCACTGTTGGCAGAAGGCAAGAAAGGCAAAGGGAAGAAGCAGGCTTCCACAAGCAATGGTGGGGGAAAAGGCAAAGGTAAAGGTAAATAGGGTAACACACATAAGGACTATTCCAAGGTGAAGTGTTGAAATTGTCAAAAGATGGGACATTATGCAGTTGTGTGTCCGGAGAAGAAGAAGAAGAAGGGGAAGGACCAGAGCTTAGTAGCTTCAGCAGAGGTTGAGGACTTTGCAGGTTGTTTTGACTGGGAGTTTGCATTCACTACGTGTGAGTCCTCGAGTGCAAGATCACCTGCCACACAGGTTCAGAGGGAGCATGCTTTTCCCTCGATTAGTGAAGCATCTTCGGGTATCTGGTATGTGGACAGTGGGGCTTCACGTCACATGACAAGAGTCCGTGAGTACTTCTCAGGGATTTCAGAGAGTGGCACTGATATAGAGGTAGTACTCGGTGATGACAGAGTTGTTAGAGCAGTCGGGGTGGGGACACTGACATTTCAAAGGGAGTCCAAACCTCCCTTGAAGGTGACAAATGTTCTCTATGTGCCAGGGATGAGGAAGAACCTCATATCCATCTCAGCTTTGGAAGACAGAGGGTATGAGGTACTATTCAGGGGAGGACAGGTGTTGATGTATCCCAGGGGCACTCCAGCTGATTCAGCTAGAGTGATAGTTGTACGCCATGCAAAGGTGTACAAGTTTGCATTCCATCCCCTTTTGGCATTGAGCAGTAGTACCTACAGCAGAGCTAGCAGTTCTGAGCTGTGTGAGATTTGGCACCACAGGATGGGACATATGTATCATGGAGCCTTGAGGACCTTGCGGGAGATCATTACAGGTATGCCAGATTTCAGTATTTATCACTTTGATACTTGCAGAGGATGTGCGATGGGCAAGTTTGCCAAATCCCCTTTTCCCAGCAGTGATAGCAGAGCGACTGGGATACTTGATTTGATTCATTCTGATGTGAGCGATTAGATGTCTCATGTTTCTTGAGTGGATATGAGTACTATGTTTTATTCATCGATGATCACTCCAGGAGGACCTAGATTTATTTCTTGAAGACCAAGAGTGAGGTCTTCAAGTGGTTTCAGGAGTTTAGAGCTCTTGTGGAGACACAAACAGGTCGAAAGATCAAGTCCCTGAGGTCGGACAATGGAGGAGAGTACACCCTTGGAGAGTTTGTTGACTATTGTGAGGAGGTAGGCATTAGGAGGGAGTTCACTGTTCTTTACAACCCCCAGCAGAATGAGGTTGCAGAGAGGAAGAACAGATCCATCATAGGGGCTTCCAAAGCCATGTTACATGATCAAGGGTTGCCATTGTTCTTGTGGGCAGAGGCCTGCAACGCAACTGTTTACTTGTAGAACATGAGTTCGCATCGTGCCTTGGGGCACATGACTCTGGAGGAGGCTTTCTCTGGGAAGAAGCCTAATATTGGTCATCTTCATATCTTTGGATGCATTACATACTCCTACATACCCAAGGAGAAGAGGACCAAACTAGAGCCCACCGCAGAGAAGGGTATCTTTGTCGGCTACAGTGAGATCTCAAAGGCATTTCAGATTTACATTCCTGCACAGAGGAGAGTTGTTGTCAGACGGGATGCGAAGTTTCAGGAGGACAGGGCCTTTAGGAGGTCACGGGAGTTAGAGTATCTGGATCAGCCAGACCCTCAACAGCAGCTGAGGCAGTCGCAGGGATCCAGTGGGCAGGGATCAGGACGATCAGGAGGTACATCTACGAGGATGTCAGGTCCGTTAGTGAGCAGTGGCTCACCGAGCCAGAGGGGTGGTGCTCCGGGCAGCATGCAGAGCAATTCACAGAGCAGTTCACTAGGGAGTCCACTGATGGACAATTCACATCGTACCTCAGCTTCTACAGGTTCAGGTGCAGGCAGGAGGACAACAGACAGACAATTAGGAGTTCAGGTTACTGATGGTGATGAGGAAGAGGAGTTTCATTCTCCTATGGGAGAAGCATGCTTAGGGAAGAGGAAGCCCAAGTGGCTTTAGGACACCTTGAGAGATGCCTCATTTGTTTCTGAGCCGAAGAGGCCGGTCAGAGAGAGTAGACCACCTGAGAGGTTTTACAGTTATATGGCGATGGTTACTAGCATCTTTGACTCTAAGCCTTCTAGCTATGAGGAGGCAGCTAGCCAGCAGGTCTGGAGAGAGGTCATGCAAGAGGAGTATTCTTCTATCATGAAGAATGATGTTTGGGAGGTGGTGTCGATGCCTGAGGGCAAATCCATGGTTACTTCCAGGTGGCTTTACAAGGTAAAGCATGCTGCAGATGGCAACATTGAGAAATTCAAAGCGAGGTTTGTGGCTAAAGGGTTCTCCCACGTAGAGGGAGTTGATTATGAGGAGACCTTCACTCTCGTGGCTCGATATACTTTGATCCGCTCCATTATATCGATAGCAGCAGAGATGGGTTGGAAGATCCACCAGATGGATGTGAAGACCGCATTTCTCAATGGCTTCATACAGGATGAGGTGTACATTGAGCAGCCACAGGGCTTTGAGGTGCATGGGAAGGAGTCCCATGTATGCAGACTGAAGAAGGCCCTTTATGGCCTGAAGCAAGCTCCCAGAGCTTGGTACTCCAAGATAGACACTTATTTGCAGGGGATGGGTTTCACAAAGAGTGAGGCAGATCCGAACCTTTACTTTATTGTGATAGGTGAGGAGCCTCTCATTCTGGTGCTGTATGTGGATTACTTGGTCATTACAGGTGCAAAGAGACTCATAGAGCACTGCAAGAGAGATCTTGCGATGGAGTTTGAGATGAAGGGCATTGGCTTGATGCATTACTTTTTGGGTTTGGAGGTGTGGGAGGAGGAGGGGCATTTCTTCCTGGGGCAGGGGAAGTATATTGTGGACATCCTTAGCAGATTCCACATGGAGGATTGTAGACCCATGTCGACACCGATGATCACCAACTGGAAGAAGCTTCATGCTTCCGATTCCGAGTTGGTGGATCCCACATTGTACAGGCAGCTGATTGGTTCCTTGATGTATTTGGTCAACACTAGACCAGATATCTGTTTTGCAGTCAACACGATGAGTCAGTTTATGTGTGAGCCTAGAAAGGTTCACTGGGTGGCTGCAAAACACATTTTGCGGTACTTGCAGGGGACAGTGGATTATGGTCTGGACTACAGGCAGGGAGATGGAGTGAAATTGGTAGGATACACTGATTCTGATTGGCAGGTTGTGCTTCTGATAGGAAGAGCACTTCAGGGTGCTGTTTTGGGTTGGGTTCAGCAGTTGTGTTATGGTTCAGCCGGAAGCAGCAGTCAGTAGCATTGAGTTCAGCAGAAGCAGAGTATATGGCAGCCAGTCTAGCTAGTTGTGAGGCCATCTGGCTTCGCAAGATGTTGTTTGGCTTATTTGTTCAACCGTTGAGACCTTCAGTGATTTACTTTGATAATCAGAGTTGCATTAAACTCACGGAGAACCAGTATTTCATGACAGGTCAAAGCATATCGGGATCAGATATCATTTCATCAGAGACTATGTTCAGAAGGGAGCTGTGAAGCTTGAGTATATTTCCACTGATGAGCAGGTAGCAGACATTCTTACCAAAACCTTACCACGGGGCAAGCATGTTTACTTCAGAGACAAGATGGGTGTGGTGAGGAACACCTTCCTCGGTAAGAGGGAGTGTTGAAATTTGGTACCGGAGGACAGGTGGTTCCCTTAGGCTTTGATCTTTGGCCTAGGGAAAAGTGTCCAAAAGATTTTAATTTTTCTCCTAAAGTGACTTTATAATTTTTATAAAGTTAAAATCTAATTTAAAAGTGACTTTAAGTGATAAAGTTACTAAGTCTAATTTTAAAGTGACTTTTTATAAAGTCAATGAAAAATTAGAAAGGAAAAGTGACTTTGGAAATAAATGACTAAGTGGGTCTTTATTAAAGTGGGGTGAATTAAAAAATAGAAAGTGAGATTTAAATGTTCATTTAATCTCAGCCATTGATCTAAATCTATTTCATCCATTGGATTTAGAGATCACCAAAAGTCACTTGGATCACCCAAAAGTCACTTGGAGTTATATTAAAGGAGGAAAAGGAGGAAAAGATCATTCATTCTTTCATGAGCAGATTGGGAGAAGGAGAGCAAGAAAGCAAGGGAGATTTTTGGACAAGAAGGAGAAAGAGGCAACAGTTTGGCACACATACCAGGAAGCTCTTCAGCAAAATCAGAACAGCATAAAGACAAGCAGAACAGCAGCAAGAACAAGCAGAAAAAGCTGATTTTTTGCTTAAAACTGAGAAGTTTCTAGGTGGTCCGTTGGGCTGAAAATGGATAAGTTTGCTTGCTGAAAAAAAAATTATTTTGCTGATATTTTCTTGCTGTAAAAAGGCTTTTTTCATAAATAAAGAATAGCTCTCAAACTGGTTTTCCCCAAGAGTTGTAGGGGGTTTTTCCAGGGTCACATTGACAAAAAATATCAGTGTTTTAATGTGTTTTAATGGCTGTTTATTACTGCTGATTTTTATTTCTGCAATTTCCAGCATTCTGTAAATTTTCCAGAATTTGTGTTTTCAGCAAATTTATTTTTTCCAGCCTGTTGAATGTATGTTTATCGGAAAGGGCATTTAACTACATGGGAGAAATAAGGAGAAACTGAAAACCGGGGTGGGAAAACATAAATTTTTAACACACCTGTCTGATCTCCCAGGGTGTGGAATTGAGATGGAGGGCTCTCGGGGTTGAGGGATCTCTAGACAATAGTGTATTACCCCTATCTGTTACCCATAGGGTTGAAGACGTTGCCCCCCTATCTTGGTCTATGTAGAGTATACCCTAATTGGCATCATACCCACAAGTCGAGCTTGTTGGGATTGTCGCCAATGGGTTGAGAGAAAGCTTGGGGGTGTGTGATCCTTACCTTTGGTAAGTCGAGTATGTCACCCAAGCTGATTATGATGCAAGTGTTTTACCACATGACTCCCATGGTCATTGTTGGGAAGATCAACAAGCAATAGGATGGTTTTGATCCTTACCTCGTATAGCAAGTGGTATCTTGCCCATTGATTGCACAATGGAATGGTTGTGATCCTTGCTTGGTAAGTTGTATCTCGCTTATTGCTCGATGAGATGAATTGGGGTGAGAGTGTGCCATAGGACCTTCCTCATTGTCATTGGATTTCTGGTTGAGATGTGCTCCCCAATGTCATTCCAAGTTGAGCAAGATTCCCTGAAGATAAGCTATCTGATGTTTCCCAAGTAGTAGCATTGGGCTTCCCGCTGGCAATGATTCCGGGTGATAGCAGTGGCTCCCCGATCGATAGAGGGTGGTAGCTTCGGCTCCCCTCCGATGTCAAATTATTCTTCTTTTAGATTCGAGAATGTTCAGCATATGAGCAAAGACAATCAAGAGATAAGCAGAGGTGAACAATGACGACATTTGATGACGGGATACTTGAGATAAGATATGATTTGATGATAGGATACTTGTGATGATTACATGATGCAGTTGGAATTTCTCCCCGGCTAAGAAGGAGTGTTAATTTGGTAGCTCAGTGACAAATTCCAATAATGGGATTAGATTCCTCTTTTCAAGAGGACCAATTTTGACTTTTGAAGCACTTGATTTGGACAAGGGAGTGTATTTTTTAATTGAAGCCCACATGTGCACAAAAGGACAGGTCAGCCCAAAAGAGAAATTGGACACCCTCAGATGGTTGTAAATACAAGTCAAGTGACCCTCATTTGGGCATCATCATGATTGTTTTTCTTTCTTTGGTTTGGCTTGCACAAGTTTGAGGTGGTTCACGAAGATCAGTTCGTACAAGTCTGAAATTGCAGGGTCTAAAGCTCGCTTGTGAGATCTAGGGTTTTGGTTTCCAGCTACAGGGATGACACAGGCATTTTTCAGTTGCAATCGCAAGCACGAAAGCTCATGAGTGTAGTTGGAGGATTTCAGCCACTCGCACAAACACTCTCTGTGTGCCGTTGGAAACTAGGGTTTGATTTCTCAGTTGACCAGTAGACAGCAAAATTTAGCAGTTGACCGCAGGGAATGATAGTTGATTGCAGGCTTCTGCATCAGGGTTTTGATTATTAGCATTGTTTCGTCCATGTCTTGGATGTTGATTAGTTGATTTTGCTGGATATTTTTGTGGTTGAAGATATGGATCATGGTCCTCTCTCTCTTTACTGAACATTCTATGACTATCTAATAAGAAGAATTTGAAAGGGTTTTCCCCATAGTCAGTTTTGCCCTAGTCTCTGACCCATCTTGTTGTCTTTGTGTGAATGTTTTTCTTCTATTGTTCATTTACCTTTCGTTGCATTGATGATGATATTGTTCTTTCTATATAATTGCATATGATGTTGAATAATAATGTTATGATGTTGTGGGGTGGATTTAATACGTAAATGAAAAAATGCAATTATCTAAAGCAAAAAACAATACAGCCCTAAGAAAAATTAACAAGAGGTGAGTGACATGAGTTCCCTACTTCACTTGGTGGTTGTTCAAACTTGGAGGGGAAATTTGTGTTAGATTTTGTAGCTGAGACAAGTGTTCTAGTCTCTACTAGTGTTTATGAGGCTAACAAACACGAGAGGATAATTATTTCCAAGACCCAAAAAAAATTCCAATGAAAATGTCTTAATTATATTAATTAGTCATTTTTAATTATTTTCCTAAGTATAACTTAGGAAAAGTGATTAATTAAATCAAATTAATTGAGACAAATCAATTTTGCTCTAGTGCCTTCTAGAAAATTCATGAGAAGGGGCCAACACAATCTTAGCCGTGAGTTGTGAACAATTGATTGAATACCCTAAGTTCTGCAGACCTTGGAGGACAAAGAAGCAGTTAGAGGGCAGATTGACTTGGCCAAGTTCAATGACCTAAAGGAGCAGAGTTCATTGATAGAGGCAGATTGAGGAGCTGCAGGATGTGTCTAGGACACGTGAACTGAAAGGACTGTGTGTAGCCACCATCAACAAGTAGGGCAAGTGTTGTCTAGTCCAGGGTAGATTGGTTTTCAAAGGACTGACAACACGCCCTAGTTGTATACTTGTATCAATGTGATTGTATGAGGGCCATGATCCCTAGTATGGGAGCCCTATACTGTTGTATTATAGTTTGTTAACATAACAAAGAAGAGTTGGAAAAAGTTAGAAAATTGTCATGTGCACTAGTTGATTCACTTATGTGTGTAGATTTCGTTGTGCAAAGTAGTGATGTTGTGGCATTTGAGTTGGTTGTGGCAGAGATTGTACGATCCAAACCTAGATTCTCATATGTCATGGAAAATTCAACATGCCAGATTCTAGAGGACTTCTGGAAGGTAGAGCGAGTTTCCCAGTTGAAGAGTAGCAGGTATTACGAGTTCCGAGAAGGACACAGAAGGTGAGTGCAAGATTAGATCTTCCAGTACAAGAACAAATCTACGCATTCCAGAGGGAGTGCGAGCAGCAAGGGAAAGTTTGAGCAGGAAGAAGGAGATTTCTAGCACTAGTCTCCAGTTTATTTGAGTTTCACAGAGATGGCCATAGCGGGACTCAAGGATCAAGACAAACCTGACGAAGCTTCTAACTTTGGCATCTGGAAAGCTGTAGATGCAATTCCTTTTGGATGAGCATGGTTTGAAGGAGTTCGTGACAAATGTCATGGTAGAGCCAACAGATCCACAATAGTTGGCAACCTTCAAGAAAGAGATGGTCAAATCAAAGAGAGTGGTACTGGATGGTGTTCAGGATCATGTCGTCTTGCGTATTGTAGATAGAAATATAGTAAAGGACATGTACGATGTCGTTGTGAAGTTGTATGAGAATCCATCAGAGAATCGCAAAATGATTCTCAAGGAGAAGTTAAGGACCACTAGGATGCAGAAGGGTGAAGGCGTTACTTCCTATCTCACAAGACTTCAAAATGTCTGAGATGAAGTTGCAACCATTGGAGAGAAACCTTCTAATGATGACAGCTCTAAATGGGTTTTCCAAGAAGTGGTGTACATTCGTCCAAGTTATTTCTGAGCAAGACACACTTCCAGGATGGATCGCCTATGGAGTGAATTCACTCAGGAGGAGTTTAGAATCTTTAGATAGCGTCACAAAAGGTACTATCAGCAGCAATAGCAAAGGACCAAAAGTTGAGGAGGAAGAGGAAAACGTAGCCCTTGTAGGAAAAGGGAAGGCAAAGAAGGGTCCCAGTCAGGGATAAAACTCAATAGGAGGCAAGAAGAAGAAAAAGGACATGTCGAAGGTCAAATGTTTCGGATGTGTTGAGTTTGCTCACTACATCACCCAGTGTCCAAGGAGGATGAAGGACAAGAAGGGGCAACAACAGAGAACAGCTTCGGCAAAGATAGATGGGTTGACCTCTAGATTGGAGAAATTCGCATTAATAGTAGCAATACCTCCAAATGGAGGAAGGCCATGATGCTTTAGAGAACAGTGCGGGTAGGGTCCATAGGCAAGCAGCAAGAAGTCTTTTATTAGTCAAAGTCCCCATTGTGGAGTACCAGGATTTATATTGAGTCATTAGAGTCATTGTACATTTTATGGGACGCTTCTTGGGCTTTTGAATCATGTAAAAATGTTTATTATTGAGTCAAATAATGTATTTGTCACCTCCACACCAAGTCGGCCTCAAGGAGATCAAGTTGGCCCTAACCGGGGTAATTCAACCTCACTAAAAGGGTATACATACAAGCAATTCAAATCCATTTGGAGCATCTCTCACAAGTTCGATATCCAAGTGAAGGAGGCAAAAGTAGGTGCAAAATTCCAAAAAGAGAAGAAGTGTTGGAAGGATCAAGGTTGAAGGTTTTGGGCTATATCTTTCTCTCTCTTATGCGAAGTTACTAGGCGAGTAGTTGTTCACATGGATCAATTCCTTTGCTACGAGAGCCCACAATATATAGCAGAAGGAGGATCAAGATGTCAACAAGGAGCAGTCAAATCTTGAGGGACAGATGCAGAGCTAGTTACAGTCAGATGCGTGAGGGGTAGTAGCAGAGCCAATTGGGCACAGTGAAGTGCTTGTTAGGCAGTGCAAAGCTAGTTCTAGTCATATGACTCAAGGGACAGTTGCAAAGTCAGTTATAGTGACATAGTAGATTTGTGAAGATCGAGTTTCCAATTGTGGTTGTAGGAAATTCGTGTGATTGACGAGGCAATGTGAATTGCCTAATTAAGGTTGCAGGTGCAATTCCATCAAGAGTGAGATTCCATGAGGGAGTTTCCATCCAAGAGAGATTTTCCAGTTTTGTTTCAAAGGGAGATCAGGGAAAGCCTCACTATTGCAATAGTTTGCAGCATTAGTGCAATAATAGCAGCAGAGCAATAGCAGTAGCAGCAGTGTAAGGTGGATTAGAGTATGCACAGAGGTTGATGGACAGTGTTTTCTAGGATGTCCTCGTCACAGTGATTTCCAACAACATGGAGTCAGATCAAGTATGAGATGTGAAGAAGGGTGTTACAAATGTCAAACATCAGCAATGTGGTCAATCCAACTACAAGTAGTAGAATATGATGAAGAGAGAACACCTTCATCGCTAAGAGCGAGTGTTAATTTATGGAGTTTTGGTAGCATCAAGCAGGTGTTCTAGTCTCTAAGGGTGTCAAAGAGGCTAAGGAACACGATATCTCCAAAACCTAGAAAAGGTTTCAGGAGAAAACACCTAGAAACCTCTCAATTAAATTAATTGATCAATAATTAAAAATGCCTAACTTAGGAAAGTTGATCAATTAATGGGTATTAACTGAGGAAATTGACTTCTACTCTAGAGACTTCCAGAAAAGTGTATTGATGGAGTCAAATTGATCTTAGCCATCGATCAAGATTAGATCTTAGTCGTTGATGCTCTAGCAAGAGATTATAAGAGCAAGTCGATGGGATGGAGATAGACAGTTTACAATGGTGAAGCAAGGGAGCAAGGCAGTGTGAATCACCCAGTGCACAGTGTTCATCGAGGGTAGAGTTCGAGCCAGGAAAGCATCAGTGAAAGGGTTTCAATAGAGATTGGAGAGGGGATTTCCAAGGGAGATTTCCACAGAGATTTCCAGAGTCAGAGGGTCAAATTCGTCTGTAGGAAGGTCGTACCAATTGGTACGAATTCTCCAATGCGCAGATCTGGGAAACAAATCATTTCCCAATTGTCGAGAATCAGTTCCCAAAGGAAGAGTGAGCTTATCTAGTGCGCGTGCAGAATCACCAAAGGAGTGCAAGATCAGTCGGCTCAAGATCTAGTCAGCCAATGTGCATTTCCAATAACCCTTGCTTTTTCAAAACTCGAATCCTTTCCCCAAACCAAAACTTTGCCATTTACAAAAGTAATCCAATCTCCTTTATCTTCTAAATAAGAAATAACATGTAGATTCCTTTTCAAACCTAGGGCATAGAGTTTGTAGTTGAGATGTAGCTTTCTTCTACCTTCTAGCTCCAAAGATGCAGATCTAAGGCCTTTGACTTCATAGTTATTGTTGTCTCCAAGCTCCACTGAATGAGATGATGATCCTCTTAATAATATACGTAATTGTCCACTTTCTCCTGTCATGTGTCTCGACTCTCAACTCTTAGCATAGCTGCTTATTACTGACAGTGATCCTTTCTATTTAACAATTCGCACAGAGCATGAGATCCACATTACACGGTCTTCCCTAGCCACAGTCACAAATCCTTCTACATACAGGCCTCATGCAAATCTTCCAACGTTGCTCCCAACAGTTGTACAAACTTGAGATCAAATTTACCACTCACTTAGGCAACACATTTTTCTGGGCTCTGATACCAAAATTTGATGCTAACCATAGGGTCACCAGAAAAACACATAAAACTGAATTGACACTCACACCAAACATATGCACATAAAAACTCAAAAAATGATTAATTAATAAACAAAATAATTACAAGAGAACTCGTGGCCTATTCATGGCCTCTCATTCCTCACACTCACTCACACACTTCTACATCTTACATGCCTCAGGGGCTTACCTCAATTTATACAAATGGATTAGAACCCAAGGTAGTTTCTAGATCCCTCAACAAACTCCCAAAATATCTATCATATCCATAAAATCTCTCATCTAATCTCTTATCCCTAGATAAGAGCTAACTAATCCATAATCTTCTCAAACCTTTCAAAATACTCTCGAATCTTCTCCTATTTACAATAATCTTCATTCTCTCTTAAAAACTATAGAAAATATAATAAATAATTAAATCCCCACTTTACAAACTAACTCCTCTAGTAAACGATTGACCTAGATTAGACGCACCTACATCTGACTCCCCAGGTAGAAGAAAAGCATGGTCTCCTGACCATCAATCTTCATAAGATGAAAAAAATCCTCCTGGATCCCAAACTTTAGTTTGTCGCTGATCATGTACTCTATTATGTTGTTGATGTTCTGTCGCTGTCTTTTCTTGTCTTCCAGACTTCCAAACTTTATGTTGCAATTCTCCCTTCTCCTTCCAGATATATGTTTGCTCTGTTTTCATCAACAAGATTCTGCCATTTTTTTTCTTCCTGCAATGTCTCTTTTGGGGCACTTCACCATCAATCTTCTAATCTCTTCAATTGCCATGTCCAACTTATCTTTTTGCTGGTAAAAATCACCCATTCTTTGTTGAAAATTACTCTTGTCCTACATGAATTCACTAGGATACCATTCATATTCTATCATTATCTGCCTCTTCTCTTAGAATTCGTCCTCATTGTTGCCACTTTGCTGCAGCATTTTCTTCATTGAAACCTCGTCCTCATCCTCTATGAAATTGTTGCAGTCCATTATCATTTCATTTGCTTTAGAATTGTTTTTTGGATTGTCCAACCAATTCTCTAAAAAATCCATTTCTGCAGCAACAACCTCCATATCTATGCCTTTGTAGACTTGCATAAGTTCCTCCAATGGTTCTTGAGCTTTCTTAATTTCTAGCCTACTCTAGGTTTCTTGCAATTCTCCACTACCTGCAAACACAAAATAAGTATTAGTTTCAAAATCATGAGACCTAGAGGTCTCTCTTATGGCTTCCTCCATCCCTTATTTATGTAGCATACAGTCCTTCAAGTTGTCCACTGACTCTTCCTCATCTTCTTCAATTTTCTTATTGGTGTCCATATCCATACATTCATCATCCTCAAGTTGTTCTGGCCTCTTTTCAATCTACACAATAGTCTTCAATGATTGTCCCATGTTCACATCATCATCGTCGTCACCCAACAATGATCCTTTCTCTGGTTCACAAATGTATATATTTGTCTCGAGTTTCTCTGGTTATAAAACCTTCAGTTTACGCTTTTGTCTTCTTTCCATCAATTGTTTGATTGGCCATTTAACTGTTCTCTTTATTACCCATCTGTGTCTCTATCTTTGTAGTAGCTCCATCAATATGTCAAGCCATGTCTTTAATTCATCGATCTCTTTCTCTTCATCAGCAATGTTAACTTCTATGCTATCATTGTGGCCTTTTTCTGGAATCTGCATCTTCATTTTCTTCTCCTTTCGTGAACTTCACCTTGTTCACTGTAACCTGCAATTGAATCACTTTACCAAGTTATCTCCTCTGAACTTGGCCAATGGTTCACTTCCCTTGAACCTTCTTTCTGAGCACTCCTTTGCTCCTCTGCTTCCTTTTGCTGCAAACAACTACAGTATCTCTTCAAATTGTCTTTACAATGACTAGACTTTGGGTGTCGAGCTACGTCGATCATGCACCCCAATTACAATTAATGACACTTTTGACTTGACTCTAAATATCCTTTTGACCCCCGACTTTTATTTTGACGTCAACTCTTTACATCAATGAACCTTGGGTGTCGGGTACAACCGAAAATGCACCCTTTTTTTGTTACAATAACTTTAACTTGGCTTCAACTTAAACTTTTACAACTCCTTTATGACTTTTAACTTGGACTATATACAATTCAAATTCCAAAATTTTATGACCATATGACTTTTAACATTCCCCTAGTTTCTCACCTTATAGACTAATTCTCTTTCATATTCCACTATTCTCTCCCCCACAAAATAAAACTATTATCTTTTTCTATCAAGATTTTCACACCAAAGAATCTTATCCCTCCAATATCTTTACAATAAACTTTCCAAAACTTTTCTCCATATACTCTCATTGAATATCCACTTAAGTAACATGCTTTTTATAACCATGAACATTTTATGTGCAAATAATATTCATGTGAGTTTAAATGAATAGCTTCATGATTTAATATCGAAAACTCACGTGCAATATAAATGTGCACTTTTCAAATTCGTTTAGGGATTAATAAATAACACCAAATGTTGTGCCTCAATTCCATTAGCATTGCACCTTTATGGAATTGGTTTTCTTTGTAAATGATGATACTTTTACCATAACCAACATCAACACATCCAAACAGACAACGCTCCAATAATGTCAGCCCAACACATATAAATAACACGACAAATATATCCCTATCCATCGTTTGCTAGAACGAAAAGAAAATTGAAACTTGATTGCAACTTAATTACTTCTTGACCTGTAATTTAAACCATCTAAGGAGTAGCTTGAAATAATTATTGGCATTCCGAGAAACCATCCCATCAATGTTCAGATCTGTTGCATACCATTTTACTCGAAGTTTTAGAGGCACCTGATAGAATATTAAATGAGTTGCTCCACCCGGGTTTCAACTCTCATGAGACTAATTAAGAGCTTGTCTTTGTTCTATGTCATTGATCCATGCAGGCTCTATTCCATGGCTATTCTCAAAAAGACAACTCCACACAGGAAGGTCTCCACTCAGCCAGGTCTTTCTCCCAGCGCTGCTTCACACGATGCCTGTTTCGATCAATCCTTTCAGTTTGATTCTCTATTGATGTAGATATGACACAGGTTTTTTTAGAGTGTTGGGTGAGTATCACGCAAAAGGATGGCTTCAACGGTTATTGCTTCCTGCATCCTCTTCATTTTGATTTCTTCCTCAATCACACCCTATATACGCCGCTCTAAAGCTGGCATAAACGAGATTTGCAGAAAAAGAATCACATAAAGCTTGCATAGAAGAAATTGGCAGACAACAATCATATAAAGCTTTCATAAAAGAAATTTGGAGACAAACAATCACATAAGTTTGTTGGAGCGTTTCTCAAATTTCTTTTTCCCTTGCCCAAGTTTGACCTCTTCATATACCAGACTCTCAACTCTTAGCACAACTGCTTATTATAGACAACGATCCTTTCTATTACACAATTCACACAGAGCATGAGATCCACACTACATGGTATTCCCCAGCGGCAGTCACAAATCCTTCTACATACAGGCCTCATGCAAATCTTCCAACGTTACTCCCAATAGTCGTACAAACTTGAGATCAGATTTACCACTCACTTAGGCAGCACGTTTTTCTGGGCTCTGATACCGAAATTTGATGCAAGTAAAGTAACATCTAACCATAGGGTCATCACAAAAACACATAAAACTGAATTGAAACTCACACCAAACATATGCACATAAAAACTCAAAAAATGATTAATTAATAAACAAAATAATTATAGGAGAACTTGTGGCCTATTCATGGCCTCTCATTCCTCACACTCACTCACACACTTCTACATCTTACATGCCTCATGGGCATACCTCAATTTATACAAATGGATTAGAACCCAAGGTAGGCTCTAAATCCCTCAACAAACTCCCAAAATATCCATATCCATAAAATCTCTCATCTAATCTCTTATCCCTAGATAAGAGCTAACTAATCCATAACCTTCTCAAACCTTCCAAAATACTCTCAAACCCTCTCATATTTACAATAATCTTCATTCTCTCTTAAAAACTATAGAAAATACAATAAATAATTAAATCCCACTTTACAAACAAACTCCTCGAGTAAACGATTGACTTAGGTTAGATGCATCTGCATCACAGGCTACAGCCTTGCCTGCATAAACTCGCAATCCCATATCCCTTTTTGCCTGTACGTGTAGATCCCATCTCCTTCTAGCATCTTTTCCCACGTTTTTTTTTGTCCCTTGACCTGCGTCCAAGCTCAAGCTATGTTTGCCTTTGCCTCTTTTGTCGAGTCAACCTGCAAATAAAAAAATTCGATTTCCTTTTTGATTTGCTTTTTATGTTTTTAGATTTGGTTAGGGTTAGCTCTTTTTCATACAAATTGAATTTTTTTTTTTTATTTGGTTGCTTTTTTTTATTTGTATTGTTTACATTTCATTTTTTTCGTTGTTGTTTTGATTTTTATTTAAACACAAAAAAAAATCTCAAAAAAAATTAATTTTATCGTAATTTTTAACTATGATTTCGATTTCATTTCTTAGGTTGTGTTGTCGCACAGATTGTCACGACAATGCTCAGACCAGGGGCTATCACCCTGATCCCCGATCCCTCCGTTTAAGCCGTCTCCCGCGGCTAAGGAGGGTAGACCCTATGGGATGAATTATGGACCAGTTGGGTTGGGAGACAAAGCAAGGCAATTTAGCACCTGATTAATTTAGAAATTAATGTACCAGTGTCTTATGGAGTTAATGATTAAATGATTATTTATTAGGTTGCAGTAATATGAACTTTGTAATTCCACCATTAACAATCATTTATCAAATAACCCAAGCAATGCAAGATATCCAGTAAATTCACAATGCTTTAACAATGATCCAGCAATTAAACTTCAAGAAAAATTAAATGCTTTAAATGATCATAAAATTTAAATGCTGACCAGTTACCACTTTCACCATAGCTAACTTCAAAATAACATTAAGTTCGTTTAACCTATAGAGAAATGAAATAGAGACACTAAATTATGAAAATTTTCAATTTTCTATTAAGCTTTTTCAAAATATTTTTTTTAATTTTTTATATTTTTATATAAATAAAACCAAAAACTAACTAGATGAAAATTAAAATATATTAAAAAAATCTAATTCTAAAAACTAAGATCTAACTTAACAAAATCAAAGTCTAATCTAATTTAAATCTAAACAAAAATCAAACTTCTAGATGTTTTAAATTTATATGTTTTTTTTGACAAAACCAAACCAGAGTAAAAATTTCTCATTATTAAAACTAAAAGCCCTAATGAATAAATTTTAAATCTAAATTAATAAAAAAAAAAAAAACACCCGAACTATAGAACAAAAATTAAAAAGTCTAAGAATTACTTTTTTATGTTTTTGAGAATTTTTTATTATATTTTTTTTAATTTTTTATTATGATCATTAAATCTAAGATTGAAATTAATATAGACAAAAACTAAAATAAAAAAAATAAAATCTATTTCTAAACTAAAAACTTAGGATTAATAAAATCAAAATCTAATCTAGCCTGAATCTAACTCTAAATGAACTAACACTAACTCGGAAAATAAAACAAAACCATAAAAACCCTTTTTTATTCTTTTGATTTTATTTTTTTTATTATTGAAATCTAACTTTAAACAAAATGAAATCTAAATTTAAAGCAGCTAAATCTAAAACTAAGACAAGAATTAAATCTGAAAATAAACTAACGTATGTATAAAACTATAACTAAAAAAAATAAAAAATTAATTGAAAATCTAACACTAAAAACTATACGCTAAGATACATTACTCTAACTTACACTTAAACCATAAATCAAAATGCAGATAGACCAAAATCGTTGGTTTATTGTTTATGTAACTGTTTGCAGGTGCGACTGGCGAGGGAAGGCGTTGAAGGCTTGCGGGGAAGAGCAAATGAGCAACGTTTGGAGAAACGGATGGCTGCATACAGAGGAAGATTCGATGAGCAGGCAGCGTGTGTATGAGTGCAGTTCTGGCAGCGTTGGATGGTGAAAAGCATTGGATGGCAGCAACGTTTCTTGATAGCGCAGGACATAGTGAGGAGCAAGGAGTTGCAGATGAGGCAGTGGCAATGCTGCAGGTTTGAGGGAGCTGCGGTGACAACAGCAGATTGATGGTGTATTTCAGGGAGAGGGTCGAGGAAGTGAGGACGTGGAGCAACCTGCTGCATGAGAAGACTGCAAGGAAGAGGAGGACTGCGTGGAAGAAGGATATGAGTTGTGTGAGGGTTAGATTGGATGGATAGCTGGATGGATGGGGTAATAGCAGCAGTGCGATGGAGCCAAGATATGTAGAGGAAAGCCACAAGTACAGCAAGCAAATGAGAGGGTTTGAAACTGATACGAAGCCGCAGAGGGGTGATGGAGCAGCGTAGAAAAAAAAAAAAAAAAAAAAAAAAAAAATAAAAAATAAAAAAAAATCGATTCCTTGCGGGTCTGAACGCTAGAGTTTGAGACTACGTGAATGAAGGTTTTCGGTGTGCAGTGCTGCTGCTTGAAGGATGCAGGCCTGGAGGTTTGAACAGTGCACACCTAAAACAAAATTGCAAAATCCTTCTGCAAAAAAGAAACCCTCCAGGCAATGGCAGAAAACCATTGAATTTCTTCAGAAATTGTAAAAAAAATTAAATCAACCCGCTTTAGATTACCTGATGGAAACCCTGAAAAACTTTTAAAATCTATACCTGCAACCTGCAGTGGCAAAAACAGAAAACCCAAAAGTAAAATGTGCCAAAAACAAAATTGAAAACCCTAAAACCAGCTAAAAATTTACAGTATTTACAAATTTTCGACTCTTTAGCAGCCAGATTTGTCAATGATCCACAGTAATATTTTCATAATTTAAATTTAATGTAAGGTACTTCAGAAAACCCTGCATGCATTCATAAAAAATTTCAGATGATAAGCTCGGGATTAAAACTGGCTGGGCTCTTTCAAAAAACATAATCCGGGAGTAGGCTGGTTCAGCCGAGAACTTCCCCTAATGCCCGGTAAACTCAAAACTAAGATTTCCTGCACAGCTTAAAATCAACCATCAACATAGAGGGAGAAAACAATAGTGAAATCGAAATCAAATGGAGATACCTACCATTATATTTCAGAATCTAAACTATCATTCAAACCCCAGAGATCAAACAAGATACCTATGCCTGAATCAATCTTCATCAAGCTATTATCGATGACTGAAAATAAAATTATGCAGAAAAATAAAAGATCTTACAACATTTCCAAAAGAGTAACACCAGCAAGATTTTTAAACCCAAAGTCGTTCTTTATTGCAGAAAAAATGACTACAAGAGAGTTTTCTTTAGCACTAGACTCTCAGATCCAATCTGGCCTCAAATGACCCCTAACACCCTATTTAAAGGAAAATTTCCCAACGGCTAGTTCGAGTGATCGATGTCAAAATGATCTCGACCATCGAAAAGGATCAAGATTTATTTTAATCTCATTCATCGAATTTTTAAATGCATTTTAATATATTAAAAAATTAAAATTCTACATTTATTTACTCAAA
>APFE031588595.1:0-55396 GCA_000404065.3 Pinus taeda
GAGAATTTGGTTATCTAGTAAGCTTAGAGTCATTTTTGAGTCATTTCTTTACCATCTCAGGAAGAAGAAGAAGAAAAGCCTATTGAATTGAAAAAAAACCGTAAAAAGTATTAGGATCCACGGGTCATTTTTTTGCATCATGTAGCAAGATCACATGGTTAATTGATTATGCCACATGAATAATTAGCCTTTGCCAATATTTAGGCTTATAACTAGGTGA
The DNA here is from genome assembly GCA_000404065.3 of Pinus taeda. Lineage (NCBI taxonomy): Eukaryota > Viridiplantae > Streptophyta > Pinopsida > Pinales > Pinaceae > Pinus > Pinus taeda. Next base: position 221 of record APFE031588595.1, read on the forward strand.
TTTTTCTACTAATATTCTTATACCAATTTACCATGATAATTCTCTTTTAAATTAAAAGACAAGCATTGTTTTTTAGTGTTTCAACTTCATTTATAAAGAGTTTAGTGCTGATAATTAGTAGATTATATGAAATTTTGAAAATTGCACTAATATATTATTGTTGTAAGGCTCTACACTCCCAATGGAACTCATATAGTGAGTGGATAAAGAAATGATAAGTTTTTCAAATGGTGAAATAATTTTCATATGCGTGATATTGTGATCTAGATAAATAAAACCAAACTCTTCATTTCTCATGTCTTAACTCTTTTATATCTCCATTCTATTTTTCGTACAAATAAGAAGCATTTGTTAATCATGCATCATGTAATATGATCTCCAATCAATAGAAAAAATCTAATATCAAAGAAAGAAAGACAGAGGAAAATGCTTTTAATGTCCACAAATGACTCAATGTTACAAAAGAGATGCTTGCTAATGTACATGATAAGGTGGCTTGGGAAAAGTGTAGTAACAACTTTTATAAAGAATCCTATATAGATTTCTTGTTAACAACATATTAAGATATTTTAGAGAGTAGTTAAGTATGTTTAGAGATGTGCTAAAGAAGATAAGGTCACTAAATAAAAAAAGAAGATAAACATCAATTCTTATTCGATAATAATACAAAAAAGAATTTGTGGGAACTTACTACTCTTCAGAAGCTTCCAAAAATTTCCTAATGGTGCTTCTCCTTAAATAAATAGGTTTAAGGCTACATCTAATTACATCAACATGGATAGCACAAGCTCTCAAGGATATGGATGTAATTTAATTACTAGAGTTAATATTCATGAAGTGAGAGTGCACACATTAATATCTCCCAAGATTGAGGGAAGTGGAGGTTAGATTAACACATACATGACCTTTGTTGTAAAAGGGATCAAAACAAATAAATAGATTTGCAGGAGTGCATCATTAAAAACCTATTAGATGATGAAAAGTAGGCATGTAGGCATATTTTCCCTAGTATGGAAAATGAGTAAATTATATTTTAGTAGAAAATATTTTCCTATTATTTATAAGGTCTAATATTTTAACAAAAGATTGGCCAATATTTCACAATTTTTTATAATTTAAAGCAAGATTGACCGAAAATCTAAGAGATTTTATAATTGAGAGAAAGATACGTCTAAATAATATATACCTATTTGGTTATCAATAAGACATACATATATATATATAGAGAGAGAAATTTTGTAACTTAAGGTTTTATATTAATCAAAGACCATATTTACATGGGTTTATAAGGATTTCTAGAGTGACCATGGAGGATACAACCTCTCATCGTTTGCTCCCCGAAAATATACCTTCAAAGTTCCTTAGGTGGATAGTAGAGCTACTATACTTGACATTGACAGTGTCCAGTAGCTTTTCTAGCCCAAAATCTGCTATGTACGGCTCCATGTCAAAGCAGAGAAGGATGTTGCTTGGCTTAATATTTCCATGAACAAACTTCCTTTCATTTAAATAAGTCAGGCCTCTCGCTACTCCCTTTGCAATTTTAAATGATAAGTTGGTGTTTAAAAAACATAATCTACTGCAAGGATGCTAAGCTGGAAATGGCTATCTACCTTTCAGCGAGCATTGCTGACCCCTCCTCAAAGATTTCCTGGACAATGTCTATATTTTGCTACTTTTCAACTAACTTAGACGATGAATCAATGGATTTCCTTCTGAAACAATTCTTAAATTTTCCTTCCTTCTTAACTGGAGCTAGTGGTGCAGATTTCTCAGGTGGGATCAAATCCAGTACAATGCATGTAGTGTCGTCCCTAAGTCCTCTTATCCCCAAAGCCTCTTACAACTAAATCGGTTAGGCTAGGATAGAAAATAAACTTAAAGATGGTGACATTGATCACTTATCCTTTTCAACAATATTTGTAACTTAACAATTTGTTTTGCAACAAATCTACAGGCAAGCCTCAGCAGCAATTTGCAGCCTTCTCAGAGCTCAATGCATCCCAAACACCATCAGTTGCAATGATAAGCCTTCCTCCAACATTCGATAGCCATTGAAACAAAAAATTACCAGTCTAAATCAAACAGACACATTGTGACCAGGTATTTTTTTCCTCCAGTAAATGGATAAAATCCATTCCCTGCCACTACAACAATAATACACCATATATCACCTTCCCTTTAAAACTGGGAATGAGCTGCAAGTAAACTGTGAGAACGCGGATGCCTCATAAGCATGGAGTTAAGTTTGATCCCTGAGCTTTGCTACAATCCTCAATTATAGAAATATTGAAATTTTTAAGAAGACTCTGGCCATTTCATAAGCCGCTGAGTTGACAGCAGAGTTTGTCTGTTGCTGAGTCCCAATCATAGAGATGTCTATATGAGTTATGTCAATGTCTAAGTAGAGTTGTTGACTATGGAATGTGGGTGTAAGTCCTCATCTCTGTTCAACTTATGTCAAAGCAAGGATGCTACATAGGAAGAAAGAATTGGTTAATCGGTTGTGGATGATGGCATTTTTTCTAGAAAATGCAATGCCTCCATCATTGATGGTCCCTTTTGAGGGGAAGCAGAAGCACAATTCAATGCAATCCCCACAAACACTGAGATTTCATCCCTTCCTTCAACCTCTGGTTGAAGAGTAGGATCTATGATGCGCAAAAGGCGATGCTTATCATCAACAAAGTTTTGACCCCATGCTGCAAAATCCTTATCTGAAGGCCAGCATGCACAGAAATGCCCTCACTAGGTGTGATGTCAGTTTGACAGACAACACAAGCGAACAATCATGATACCATCTGCACCATATATTCCGAGCCCAACCTGCAATGTCAAATACTCAATTATTAGCATGACAGACTTGCAACAAGATGGATTCTACAATATTCTCTACAGCTAGTTTTTATTTCAGTACATCACATGGAAAAGCAAGGATTTAATCCTTCGTAGCTGAGACAAAGATATACAAGGCCATAACAGAAAAAGGCCTCCTTTGGACTTCTCTTACCTCAGTATAAATAACATACCAAATCCTGAAAGGAAGGAAACACCATTCTATATTAAATGCCTAGAACCCAAAAAACACATAAAAAATAGATTAATGCTTTTACTAAGGCTGAACTGAGTATAAACTAAATATGTTAACAGGAAAAAGATTATTTAAAAAAAAGCAAGATTGAAAAATTGAAAATTCAAAAATGCTAAAATATAAGTAGGGATTACCCATGCGTAGCCACAATTCAAATATGCAACACAATTATCCAATTTTAATAAGAATTTGTAAACATAGATTGTCCACATTCAAGGAGCAGCAACTTAGATACAATTTATCATGCTTTGTTCTGAATCCAATGATAAGTCTGAGTTTACAAAACATAATCTACTGCAAAGATCCTAAGGTGGAAATGGCTATCTACCTTTCAGCGAGCATTGATGACCCCTCCTCAAAGATTTCCTGGACAATGTCTATATTTTGCTGCTTTTCAACTGACTTAGACGATGAATCAGTGGATTTCCTTCTGAAAAAATTCTTAAATTTGCCTTCCTTCTTAACCGGAGCTGGTGGTGCAGATTTCTCAGGTGGGATCAAACCCACTACAATGCATGTAGTGTTGTCCCTAAGTCCTCTTATCCTCAAAGCCTCCTACAGCTAAATCGGTTAGCCTATGATAGAAAATAAACTTAAAAATGGTGACATTGATCGCTTATCCTTATCAACAGTATTTGTACCTTAACAATTTGTTTTGTAGCAAGTTCTGCTGGCAAGCGTCGGCAGCAATTTGCAGCCTTCTCAGAGGTCAATGCATCCCAAACACGATCAGTTACAATGATAAGCCCTCCTCCAGCATTCGATAGCTATTGAAACAAAAAATTACCAGTGTAAATCAAACAGACACATTGTGACCAGGTATTTTTTTTCTTCCATAACATAAAATGCCAAAGCTCGGAACGTTATTCAAAATTTTATACTATCAAAGGAAATCCTTATAATTTCAAGCATTCAAACGAAAAACGACAGGGAGGCTCATCTTTCCAATGGGCAAACACTGAATTGCCATAGCAACGTAATAATTAGGGTTTATATTCTATAAGATTATATCGACCAATTATTTGTTTAGGGTTTAAAAAGAAACAAATTAAGACCATAAAAATGAAGGATGATTACACAGGGGCCCAATTAAAGGCAAACGTCCAGAGATCAAACCTTGTGGAGTTCCCCACCCAACCATGTTAGATGTGGAAGCGGGGATCAACGCGCCGCACCGATCAAACAAGAGCGATTACCTCTCCTCGCAGGCTTGAATATCTTCCTGAGCTTGCTCTTATTATACCTCTCCTCGCAGGCCTGAATATCTTCCTCCGAAACCCTGCACTTGCTCAGGTCGATATAACCCTTCTCTTTGTCGACCCTCAGAAACATCACAGGCTCCTGTCGGCCGACCTTAATGAGACTGCTAACACTACGAATACGCCGACGAGAGAGCTCGGAGAACAAAATCATGCCCTCAATGTTGTTGTACTCCAGAAGGGAAACGTAGGCCCCCATGTCTGCGATGTTCTTGACCTGAATCATGACGGTCGTGTCCACTTCCGGGTATCTTGCTTCATAGTTTCTGCATTCTAGATTCCGCGGCGTGGTCGCCATTGAGAAAAATTAGGTCGTCGAAGCGAGCCTCGGTTCAAGCTCTTCTGTAGAAATACAGTAAATTTTTAAGCAGCGAAAAAAATGAAACAGAGAGGACGAACCACACATAATAAGAAAAGCTAGTACAGATTATGCTTATTGTAAGAGAATATGCTTGCCTTGAACGGAATGACAAATTAGGTGTTTATTAATGTTCGCGAGCCGATCTGAAATTGAACTGCGGGCTGGATTTCCGGCATCGAACCCGAATACCATAGTCTAGGAGGAGATCTTTGGGGAATAGAAAGCAAACTTTTCCGAATAGGAACGATAAGGTCAGGTGGCACGGGGACACAGGCCATCATGTACTTGAAAAACGCCCGGCGTTCCAGTTCCTGTCAGTGCGCTGGCGTGCCACTGCGCTGGACTGAAGGGAGGACACAATGTTGTTCTGACAACATGCATTTCTAGTTCTGTTTTTATTTCGCCACGGTTTCTTCTTCTTGCTATTGATCTAACGCTTCAAATTTGTTTAATCGTCTAACATCTAATCGTATGGTGCACAAAATGACACATAAGCAATGAGGGAAGTTGATTTCAGAGAGAAACGCTTTACGGCTTAAATATTATTCATTCATTCATTTAATATTACATTTGTGCCCACGTGAATTTTAGTCCTATAAACTATTTAGTAAACTTAAAATAGCATGCATGCATTCATTCCATATTACATTTGTGCCCACTTGTTATGGTGATGCACCTTCTTCTTCATTGCACTTTGCTTTGGCGTTGATACTTATCACATTATTGTTGACATTATAATCACTCGTAATCACACCCTTTTCATCTCCCCATTTATTTATCACACCAGATTTGATCCATTGGAGTAAGCAATGTTGCACCGGAGTGGTTGTAGTCGGTTCCAAAACCTCCTTCAATGTTTAAATATTTAGTATCAACGCCTTCAGTTCATATTTAATCAATGGACCAGATCCTTGAAGTTGTTGCATCCCTAAAAACATCAAAAAAAAACTATGGTTGATCCAAGATGGTAATGCACCCCCAAAAGAGTCAGTCCATATTTATATTTTCTTATTTCATCTAAAACCATTTCACTTTATTACTTCTGATGCCAAATTTTGAGGTTTTATTTCTGCTTGCAACATAAGGATGCACCTGAGGATCCACATGTGGATTGATGTGAATTAGTACACGAATCTTGTCTCCTACAATTCTTGCAAATGTCACAAGAACTACTATATCAAACTCGCTTTCTACATTCACCAATGCTCCTTTCTATGTTTCCACAACCAGCTCACTCAAAACTTTCTCATTTCCATTGAATACAGAACATTTGCGCTGCTCCTTAATATATATACACACACGCATGGCGTTATTTGCAATGTAGAGTTCCAAAATGGCTATGTGTCATCAATAAAACACCGACCTCAATCCTAATCCATGCAACATTAATACATGTGCTTAGTGGGAACTTGTATCATATAATTTGTGTTGCCTTTCTCTTTGCACATAATATTATCCATAAATTCACCCAAAAACGCTTTCCAAACACCAAAATGTATGCATACAATATAATCGCAATGCAGCCTTTTCTATAATACATTCCTCGGCAAATAAAAGTGATTACAATAACTTGTTTCTGATTTTCTTCTGATTTTCTTCCTCCTGTCACAAATTTATCATTCTACCTCCATTTAAAACTTAATAAAAAATTATACTTACATATCATATCCTCGAAATCTATCTCCATTTGTGTTGTTCCATGCATTTGTAAACAAATCTTGCGCATTTTTGAAATAAACATCGATGCCTCTTTGAATGGTTCAATATGCTTCAACATGAAATGGTCCACAATGCAGCTTAAACATCGTATTATGGTATCCATTGATATCAATTTGTTGTAGCTTGTGTATATGTTATTGGTGCGCTAATTATATGATAATTGTCACCTCTTTTCTTTTTTATGCCTTTACTATGCCTCTTTGTGTGCGCATCCAAGCACATTCTTCTTTGATTTCCCAATGTCTAAAATAGGCCTCAAAAAAAAAATGGAGCAGACCATATCTAAAATAAGCCTCAAAGAAAATATGGATAAAATGTGAGAATGATCAGCAACTATTTGGATTAGTGTCTTGTCCTTTAGGCATATGGAGTCAAGGATGTGTTTGATTAGTTAACCATGTTTCCAAGAAGGCCAAAATTTGATATCCTAGCAAAAAATTTCAAACATTTATCCACTTAATGAAATAATGGAGTTTTATGGGAGAGCTACTAGGAGTTCACCACTAGGACGATTCTTAACATGCCATGTCTGAGTAATGCATGCAGCATTCAACTAGCTAGCATTAAATTAATATTTAATAAAATTAGGTCATAATTTTGGAATGAATTAGAATCAATTATTCCATATATTATACATAGAAAATAGATCTTTAACAATTAAGAGTTCTTATAAGGCAATGTGAAAGAAATCCATCCATCAATCCAAGGAATAGCTCTAAAGAATATCCAAAAATATGCTCCAAATATCAAAATGCTTCCAAGATCGAATACAGTCCACAAAGAGAAAGTGTGAATTCCTATAAGGAGGCTAAAATTCCAATGAGTGGTGGTGATGAGATATATCTAATATATATGTGCTCTAACATATCCTATTTTAGCCTACTTATAAAATAATGTGCAAGTAATGGCCTAGGTCACAAGCTAACCTAGTAACTTTTGCAAATTTGATTTATCTCCATAAATGTTAGCCTAAATGTTGACGTCAATCTTGTGTGGGATTATTGAGGGCTATCGTTGAGTCATTTTGTGTCATGTCAGTGTAGAAGGCCTCTAAAATCAATATCTAGGGGTTGGCCCCTATTTTTTGGTGCAAATCATCCTGTTGATCCCAAATGTGGGTTTGGGGCACAAAATGGGTCTCATGGGTCACCAAGTTGTGTAATTTGTGTATCTACTCCAATGTTGAGGGCACTGAAGATGGTTCTATCCCTCCCATGTCTTAAGGCATGAGACAAACCTCATATGGGCCCTCGATCAACTATGGAACGTGTAGTACTATTAAGTTGGTTGAGGGCATGCTAGTCCAAGTACATCATCCCATGAATAATATGAGGAAAAGTGAAAAATATTGTGGTTTTTGAAGGTTACCATGGATACAAGTGATTATCTACAATTGTCCAGGGACCCATGGTTTTCAACGTATTGATTGTGGGTATCAAAATGTCCCTCTAGAGGACCTGAACCCTAGTTAAGTTTTCTAGTATTATATTTTGGGGTAGTAGTGGATAAGTGTTCTAATCTCTAAGGTTTCTAAGAGGCTAAGGAACATGAGATCTCCAAAACCCAGAAAACTTTTTGTCAGAAAAGCCTTAGAACCAATGCTATCAGAATCAAATCGGTGATCGAACTGGAAAACCATCTGAATCGGGAACTAGTTGGAACTGGTTAAAAACCAAACCAAAAAAATAGTCGACCAAAAACACATATAATATTCAAATTTTAAAGAAAAACATATATTTTCATATGCATACATATGCATCCAAACCTTTATACAAAAATAAACAAAACTTCTCATTTTTATAGCATGTAAGAGTGCACATAATCAAAATAGCATTGAGTGAAATCCATCTCTGAATCAAAAATACATTAACGAACAAGCTCTAGATGGACTCTAGCATCCAAAATAAATGATGTTACAACAAATTCCTACATACCATCAAAACCATTACCTATATTGGGATCTTCGGCGTAAATATCACCAGCTAAGAATTAAAATAAGATAGAAAAAACATAGTATGTCAAGTCAATATTATATTTCAGTGATGGGTACATTTTTAGTAAGCTTGTGACAGAGGAGTTCAATAATCAATGCCACTAAAATCAAGGTCCATAGAGGGCTTGGTGTTATTGATTAAATATTAGTTACATACCCTTGTACACGACAAAATCCAATGGAAACATTGCAATCCCCCCAATCCTGGAATATTGAAAAACTATTAAGTCTATTTGATTTTGAGCGAAATATAAAATTCTACCCTTCTCTTTTTGAAATCCAAGGAGGCCGGAACCACTCTTAGACATCCTGAGCCATTTCATGGTAATGTTAAAAATTTAAGTAAAAAGGTGAAAATGAAAGATAAAAGAGAATGTCAATTTTACTTTAAGAATTTAACATTACCATGAATTGCATAGCAATACTAGGGTCATAGGTTTGGATATTATGCTATCCCACTCAAAAATGAAAATCATAAAAAAATTGTGTTTCCAATGTATTTGGTCAAATTGTATGGAACCAATCGGTTCCGTACAAAACCGACCAGTTCAATGAAAAAATGGACAGTTTAGTACCAAACCAATTGGTTTCATGACAAAACCAATCAATTCAGTACCATTCCAAACCCTGAACCATACCAATTTGGCCCCCAAATCATTCAAATAGGTTGATTTCACCAGTGCTGGTCTAGTTCTGATAACACGGCTTAGAAATACCTCAATTAGATTAATTAGCTAACAATTAAATATTTCCTAAGTCTAACTTAGGAAAAGTGGTTAATTAAATCAGATGAGGGAGGTCGATTTTGATCTAGAAACTATTAGAAAAGGAAATTGACAGAGTCAAGATGATTATAGTCATCAATTGAAATGTGATCATGGTCATTTGTTGGAAACAAAATATTATAAGAGCCAGGTCAATGGGATTTAGATAAGTATTTGAGTGAGATCAAGCAATTCAACTTACCGAGTTGAACTTAGGGAGAAACCAGCAAGGAGATATTTAGCAGAGATTTTAGAGGAAATTTTCCAAAGAAAATTTTCACAGTGATTTCTAGTTTCGAGAGGCAGGAATGGAATCAATTTATCTGCAAATAAGGAGGCTACATTAGCTAGTGCGAGTTGTCAGAGAGATTATGTTTCAGTGGCCAATGGATCTATTTCCTAGAGGTAGACCGAGTGGGTCTAGAAGGCAACGGGAGGCAGTATTACTTGCTAGGAAGTGTTCTCAGTGGCTAAGAGAATTTCTAGAGCCAATAGTGCACATTTCTGTGTAGAAGTGTGAGTGATGGGAAGGTGTGTGGATTGGTTGGAGGAGGCAAAATTAGTTGCGGAGCGAGACAGAAAGTCTCTAGTATACATATTTTTTTAATGGATATTATCTACGGCTGGAGGTTTGCCAGTAAAAGGAAACCAATTGTAATATTTCTCAAATTGATAAATAATAATATAAACCCTCATTTGTTGCATTGGTTTTCCCTTCAAATTTTTCCTAAGACATTTGTCCAAAAATAACAATGTCAAAATTATTGTGTGTGTGTGTGTGTATTTCTCAGATCCAGTATTTTATATTCTGCAACATTTTTATTTCTCAATTTTATAGTTGTGATTTAATCATTATTTGTCGTAAAGTAATTTGCAAAAGATAAATAATCTCTAGTAGATAGAATATTAAATTCCAGTTATTGAAATTGTGGAAATTTCACATGGTATCAGAGCATGTCAAATCATAGAGGCTCTAGAATGAGGGTTCTACAGTTTAGAGGGAGATTTGAAGCACTAAAAACGTATCTGTTTAGGTCATCCAAAAAGTGAAAATTGCAAAGGTAGTAGTTTGATTTCCAATCCAGGGAGGTGATCTAAAGGAAGTGAGTTGTCTCAGTGAGAAATAACAACCAGTGAGGTTGTCGAAGAAGGTTTTCCAAAGGCAAATCATATTTCGCAGAGAAGATCTAGCGCATTGGGTTTATAACACAAGGGTTTTGCAGTAGCAGTTCAGTGTAGGGCAGGAAAAGAAAGCACATGGGAGTTTCACAAACCAGTTTATTTCTCTGGTGTATTTGATGCCTCAGATTTTCTAGATATGGCCTCATAAAGATTTAGAGACTAGGATGATTTGGATTTGTCTTCCACATTGGAAATTGAATTTTTCCATGCTCTAGCTTGACTTCACATGGTGTCTGGTATATATACAGTGGAGATTCATCACACATGACAGGGGTAAGATAATACTTATCCAGCAATAGGGAAGAGGAGACAGATTTCCATATACATATGGGAAACAAAATGAAATGTACTCCAGTTGGGAGAGGTACCATCGACATTCAAAGGGAGTCAGGAACAAGAACCAGCGTTATAGATGTGTTTCATGTGCCAGGCTTAGGCACGAACCTAATTTCAGTTTCAAAACTGCAGGACAAGGGATATGATTTCAACTTCATAGGAAAGAAGTTTCTCATCAAACACTAGAACTAGAAGAAGGTGAAGCAAATTGGGGTTTGAAGCAACATATTATAAAAGTTGTGGTGTGATTCTCCAAAGGAACTAGTTAGTAGCAGGAGTAACAGTGGTAGAGACTTGGTTGAATTGTGGCATAAGAGAATGAAACATTTACACCATATAGCATTAAATACTCTCAAGGAGACAACGACAAGTGTTACAAAATTAAGAACGGAACATGATGATGTGTGCATAGGGTGTGTGCTTGGGAAACCTGCTAAGGTAGTGTTCCCAAGAAGTGACAATAGATCAGATGGTGTGTTGTAGCTTGAACATTCAGATATTTGCAACCTGATGTCCACCAGGTCTCTTAGAGGGTACGATTACTTTGTCACCTTCATAGATGACTACTCCAAGAAGACCTAGATCTATTTTTTGAAGACCAAGGATGAGATCTTTGGTCGTTTCCAAACTTTTAAGGCTCTAGTTGAGAATATCACAAGGAAAAGGATCAAGGTTCTTTACACATATAATGGAGGAGAGTACACAAATAGTGACTTCATGGGATTTTGTGGAAGAAGGGAAGTAGGAGTGAGTGGACAGTTCCATACAATCCACAACATAATGGAGTAGCGAATTAGAAGAACATTTATATAGTTAGGGCTACAAAAGCTATGATGTATGACTAGGATATGCCCAAGTTCTTATGGGCAGAGGCATGTAGCATAGTGGTGTACATATAGAATAAGGTTCCTCACAAGGCATTTGGGAAGATAACACCAAAGGAAATTTTCACAAGAAAGAAACGAGAGGTTCGTTTTTGAAAATAGTACCAAGGAGGTGTTTCCTAGGCATTTCCCCTTTTGGCCTAGGGAGACACATAAATCACCTTTTGTCTAAGTGATATTATGAGTTTATTAATATCATGGGGGCTAATGTAATTTTTATGTGGATAAGTACGAGGTACTTTATTATTAGAGTCACTTGTTTTAAAAATCACTTTATGTGAAAAAGTATTAAGTATATTGTTATCACATTTTTAGTCTATAATTTTTAAAGTGCTGACAACGGGAGTGTCGGCGCGACATTGTAATAAGCAGGGTTAAAATGCTAACAATGGGAGTGTCAGCGTTATTGTATTTTTGAAAATATAAAAAATGTGATGGCATTCGGGACATCAACGCAAAAAGAAGAAATTCAATTGTTTTTGTCTTATATCCAAATTGCGCTGACAGAGCACACGTCAGTGGATGAACAATCATTACCATACAAGTGTTGATGATTCCGATGGTGAGGTCACATGATCCATTGCTGAATTCTATTGCTGAGGGGTAATGTGGGTTAAAAAATCATGATTGGGGGTAAGTTTTTTTTAAATCAGTTGCCAGTTAGTTATAATTATGTACCACTTGACACATCCTAGAGTAATTTACCTCATATGGTAAGATTTGTATAACCCATGATTGAATTGTTAGATCTTCTATGCTAAATGAGGACAAGTTGTTAAATTGTCCCCGGAAACCAAGGATCGAATCACAATTCCATTTCGTATGTTTTTGCTTAGCAGTGAGAAACATGGGAAGGAGCGGGAAATTGAAGAGGAGTGAGCCTAAGGCACCCAAACTACTTGAGATTTACCTAGAAATTTAGTAGAGGTTCCAGGAAGCAAGTTGGGAGAAATTTTTCAATCGTTGTGCAGGTTACCATGATGAAGTTTCTAGAGCGTTTGCTAAAGGTTTTGATGGCCAGCAAGTGATTGTTGGAAGAATTACATTTTAGGTCATAGAGGAGCTAATCGTTGAAGTCATACGTTTTCCTCTAGATGGAGACAGAGCTTTCAAGAGCGATGTTTTGGCTGGCATTGATGTGCCCTTTTTTCTAAAAGATTAATTTAAAGAGATGGATTTTCATTCAGGGCCTTAGAGATTCTGGTTAAAGGATGAGTGGCACTGTCTCTTATGGATTACTTAGTCATACTTCACTTGTAAAGGATGCTACAATCGTGTCAGTGTTTATCGTTTCTGGTTTTTCACTCATATAGCAGGTCAGTTGAGAATCAATACTCCCTATTTTTCTGTTGGAAATCCTAAAACATATTTTTGTTGGAGTCAGAGAAAGAATGGATGCATCCTCCCACTTTATATAGCATAAGGGTCTAGTAAAATTGTTAATTGAAAGTTAGTTAAGAAGAGCTGGAAGGACCTAGGAACACTTTTTTTTTTGGGGAGGGTTTGAACTTCAACCTGAAAAACCAAAAAAGGATAGGAAGAAAGGTAGTAAAAATAAATTTAAACAACCACAAAAACTTGAACAGGGGACCTCATCTATACAGAAAAGGAGCCAGCAAAAGGTGGAAATTGTTTCCCCTTTGGTTCCTGAATTACCCAAGGTCTAGAACTTGAGAAGTGATAGACTAAGAAAAATAGAGGATACTCCTCCTCCCATTATCCCCATACCTACAAAAAATGAGGTTAGTAAGAAAATAGAGAAAACCAATGGAAAAATGATTGAGCCTGAAGCAGAGTAGACACCAGTAGAGAAGGAACCCACCTTGGCAGAGATGTTTGAGGGTGGAAAAAGACCCCACTCCAGGCCATGGAATAAGTTGAAATTGAATTTCAAGTTGAAACAAAATCATGGGTTAGAAAAAGAGGTCATAGATGTAGATAAAACTCCTCAAAAGGACCTAATCATAAATCAAGCGAAGGCCACAAGCTCAAAGAAACCAAAGGTTCAAAGAAAGGGGTCATTGTGGAAGTTCAAAGGAGTAACAGACAAAGGAAGACAAATATTGACATCTTGTTGGAGGCAGCTAGCACACTCATCTAGTTGATCTTTTACCACCAAGTTTTGATTGCCCACAGTCAAAGTGAAATTTTGATCCACAAGCTGATAACCCGTCTATCATTGTTTCGCACAGTTAAAAGAGGAAGAGCGCTGACATTCTCATTGTCAACACAAATTCCAGCAATCGGTTCTATAAAAGCGTTGACAGTCAGTCTGTCAACGATATTGTTCGTATTCTGGCTTCAAAAGGATAACATTGAGATTGTCAGCGTTATCACATCAAGAAGCCCAGAGGGAGGAGTTGTGCAACATACGATATTTTTGGAAGAATGGTGAGGCACAAGTTCCAGCAAATTAAGCAGAGGATGAGTCATCAGTTTTTGACCCATTTCTATATAAAAATTTATAGCACGATGTTATGTTTAGATACAGATAGGTTTGAAGAGATGTATTATGTATATGTATTTGACATATACACTTTTATTTTTAGAATATTGCAATTATGTAGATGCTACAAACCTATTGTAAGTTGTAGTCTTTTCTATAAAGACAAGATCTGTAAAGTAAAGAAGGGTTGGAAATTTTTGAAAGAAAACCTCTTTTTTGTACTATGTGTGTATGTAATTAGTTAATATTACAGTAGTCTATGTGAGGAGTTTGTAGAAATTCTTGTGTTTGTGATTCTCTATTTATTTCTAAGTTTCATATCTTCTTCAATATTTGAATACTGAGTTGTTGAATTGGAATACATATCTTTGTGCTCCAAATTCTTTATATTCAGATATTTATTATTTTTTTTCACCTAAAGATCACACTAATTTATTTACTATTCTTTGATTTCCTAAAATTTTCAAACGAGTTGTTACTATCTTGCTTTTGTGATATTTTCTCATTGAAACTCTTGTTTATATAATGTTGATTAGATTAGACTCCATGGCCAATAGTGAAATTTCCTATAGTTCAACCAACCTTAGTTTTTCTCAATTAAACTGGCCATAGAACATATTACAAACCTTCTACCACTATGACCATGGGTAGCTGAGTTTAGGGAGAGATCCCTCTCCAGGTTGAAGGGTCGGCTTTCAACTTCAAAATGGTTAGAGGTTACCTTAGAGTTTTTCCCTTATAGCCAAATTTTTCTCTAGGAGATAACATACACTTTATTTATTAAAGTGACTTTTATATTCTAAAGTGACTTTATGAGGAAAAAGTAACTAAGGTACTAAAACATTAAAAGTGTTAGGGAGGCTCATTAATAGAAAAGGGGACCAAATGAGGAGGGGTCAAGTGAGGGACTTGTATCCACCCTTGATCTAATGGTTTGAGATTAAATATCAACCATTAAATCTTAGCGATAGGGTTCTAATATTTTCTCATTAGAAAAAAAAGGGAGAAAAGGAGGGAGAGTTCACTCATTATCTCATGAGAAGATTGAAAGAAGAGGGAATAACTAAAGGGAAGGAGATTGAACACTTGGGAAGAGAAGTTGAATTAGATGAGAGACTACTAGTTTGACTTACAGCAAAGAAATCAAGCACAATGTTCCAGTAAATACACTCCAACAAGTGAGACGAGTGGAGTTTAGGCTTAGTAAGTAACCATATTTTCATTGTCATTTATCTTAATGGAGGTCAAGTGTTTTGGAGGGTTTGTTGGCCCTCAGTTTTGGTCTATTTTTGCTTAGGGAAACCTACTTAATCCTTATATTTTCCATCCATTTTCATCACATCCATCTCATTTTGATGTAATTTATGTATATTCAGGTGTTTAATTTTAATTTTTCAATTTCTAGAAGTTTTTATGAAAATTGAGTTTCAAGTGCAATTTTGGACTCAATCAGAAATTCTCGTAATAGTTATATGGATGACATGTTTGCAGGACACTTGGGCTTGATTTTGATGCATGGATGGACAGCTTGGGAACTAGGACTAAGCTATCTCCACTTGGTTCGGCTAGAACAAGCTTTATTAGGCCCGGTCAATGCTGGTCAAACATGACTAGTCACGAGAAAATCCCTAGGAAATAGGGCAGTTTTGAGATTTTATGGGATTGACCATATTTCTTGGGATGAATTGGATGAGTTCAACTTAGATAGGTGGATATGAATAGATATGAGTGTTAGAGATAATATAGATCAGTTTGTTTCATTAAACCTCTATTTAAAGCCAAGACTTTGATGGCTTTTGTAATGGAATTTATATGTAACTTTTGTATAATTTGAGTTGGGAGCTAATTTGAAGAACTTGTTTCATTCCAATTTGTTGTTCATGCTTGGTTGATTTACTGAAGTTGTTGTAGCTAAGATTTCTTCAAGTGTGCAAGGCAAGGGTGGAGGGCCCCCACTCCAAGCTAAATACACTTCTTTGTTAGACTAGTTTAATTTTCCATAATTTGGTTATTTGAGAACTTGTTTATGTGTTTTGCCTCAGATTGGTTTATGGTTGATGTGTGATGATGTATTTTATTGAATCTAAGTTTTTTCATCACTTTAGTAAGATGGAATACCAAGGTGTTCAAGTTGAACTCTCCTTCTATTAATTTGGTGGATTGAAACTAGGTCTTTCCTTGAATACATGCAAGTAGTTTCTCTTATGAATTTTCAATCTTCAATTGATAGCATTATGGTGAATAAATTATG
The DNA here is from genome assembly GCA_000404065.3 of Pinus taeda. Lineage (NCBI taxonomy): Eukaryota > Viridiplantae > Streptophyta > Pinopsida > Pinales > Pinaceae > Pinus > Pinus taeda. The sequence continues at coordinate 16,507 of APFE031588595.1, forward strand.
ATGGGAAATATAAAGGTCTCTTAAGTTAATAGCCTCCCTTCATTAATGATTTGTCCATCTTAAGCTATTGAGAGCTCATGGTTTCTAATTTCTATTCATCAAATAATAATTGAGGAAGAATTGGACCTCTTAAGTTAAAAGCCATTTCAGCTTTCCTTCATTGCAAGGTGAATTGAAATTATTAGTGTAGGCTATATTTGTAATATGCACTTCTTTAGTTTTCAAATTTTATCTTCTAAACTTGATTATACCTGATGTCCATATACAGTGGATTTGCCTCCAAGTTTGACAAACCCGGATTGATAATTAAATACTTGTGTTAATTTAGTCAGTAAATTAGCTCAACATTTTGGCGTCGTTGTCGGGGAGGCAATTATCAGCATATTCAAATAGAAGATAAACAAAAACACTAAAAAAATTTAGCTAGTATACATTTCTCTTAGTTATGTTTCTTTATGCCTAGAAATAGAGATCCTAAAATTAGGTTTCCAAAACAAAACCCCCCAACAAAAACATAAAATCAAAAACACAAAAATACAAAATCCATTTTCAACGACAAGATCTAAAAGATGATGTTAAAGAATAGGTTACAACACCTCTCCATTCTTCAACATTCTTTCTCATCAAATCTTTAAGATCAAATAAATTTTCATGTCCAAACATTCATTAAAGTATATTTTTCAAATTTGGATATGAGTTTACTTATGATCTTGTTACGAAAATGGATGCACTGGAAATTCTCCTATACTTGAGAGAATGAATTATTTTTCTAAAATAGAATAGGATAGAATAGAATAAATAAACATGTAGAATGAATTCGCAATAAGACTTGCATAATAAATTTGTCTCAAACTATTTCTTCAAATCATTGTTCAATATTCACTTGAAAGGACTACATGGCAAAATGCAGTAAGAACAAGCTTATTTTGGGTAACCATATAGGATCATTTTGAAATCATGTTGTTTTTTTACATATCTCTTTAAATCTAGTTTTGGAATCCATTTTGAAATTCTCAATTTATATCACAAATAAAAATGTGATCAAAATCAAAACTAGGTCTCAAGTGAAATGTTGAGGATAGAGTTAGTACAACCTATATTTGAAGTGTCTAATGGAAAAAAATTTATCAAGAAATTCATAGGGAAGATATCTCTTGGAATCTAGTTTCAAAATCAATTTGAATCACTTCAATCAGGTATCATATGAAAAAATTATTCTTGCAATACTAACTGCTTGTCGAAAAATCTGCATGGTGACAATCCTAGGTCTTCACTTTTCATTGGCATATTTGAAATACCAAATCATCTTATTTTCAAATAATGTTTATATGGGAGATATATATTCAAGTCTAATTTAAGACACAATTTTAATCATCCCATTTGGAGGTGAAATGAAAAAGTTATGGCACATTTAGTGACTACATGTCTTCAAAACAATATAGTAAAACTCTGCCTCCTAGGCCTGTTCATCACTAATTTTGTGATATAAAGCATAAGAATTTTTAAAACTTGTTTCTTATGGAAATATAAAAATGAATATAATTTAATCTCCAAGTGGAATCATATTGATATGATCTTTATCGAAGAAGTTACACATCAAACAATGATTGTTGGTCTAGTTAAAAATTAACAAACAACTCTATCAAACATGGCACTCCTTATAATTTTTACCATATCATTTTAAACCATTTTGAAAACCTATTTATACTAGAGGTAGCCATATGAATTCACTTCAACTTGGCTTTGGAATCACTCTAATAGGATATCAAACGAATATTTTGTAAAAAAAATACTGCTAGGAGGTCTAGGTTGGCCACCATTCCTCAAGGGGTAAATAAATGCATTATGTTTGTCTACCATATTTGGACTTGTTTTATAATCAATGCTTGTAATGATTTACATGTTTATTGGAAGAAGAGAGACTGTACACCTCTCTTCCTCCATCATCTAATGTTGTATTGCAGGCAAGTGCTATGTTTTTGCAGGTCATAAGAAGAATGAAAGAGTGAACTCCATGGATGAAGTAATTTTCAAAGTCAAATTCATATTCCAGAATATGAATACAAATGTTCAAGTCAAAGCAAAGTGAAAATTCACCTGATTTTGAGTTCATTCAATGAAACTCAAACTCTTGAAGCTTGCTCTTAGATGCTGACCACCAACATCAACAAACCCTACAACATGATTGAGATCAAGCCAAAAAGACATGAAGCTAATCATTAGAAGAAGCAGTCAAGTTCAGTACCATGTCAAGTCACATCAATCTTCAAAAAATCCTTTCATATTAACTTCATATTGTTCATGATTTGATCCATCATCCATACTGTATGTTAAGCTTCACGACCATGCATGTTGAAGTCTATATTTACTACTATATCATGACTTCAATATAACCTATTTCCATAAGCTTTCATACTTCCCTACTCCATTACACCCCACCTCCATTCATCAAAGAAAAAATATAAAATATAAAATAAAATAAAATAAAATAAAGATCAAAAATAATAAAGGAGTTTGGTTGTGAAAATCCACGAGAGTGGCACAATACAAACTCAAATTCATATCGGAAAACCAACTTGTTTGGCCGATATGAATTCTCTATTTTGTTTTACCATTTCTTTAGTTTGAGTTTGCAAGAATCATCCTCCAAAATAAACAAGACTTGAGGACAAGTCTTCCCATCAGCAAGGGGGGAAGGTTCGCAAAAAGAAACTTAGTTGTGCAGTTGAATTGGCGACAGAACTTGTATTGTTAGCAGTTGGGACCTGAAATATTTTTTAAATCAATTGCAGAGGGACCTGAAATGTTAGAAAAAACATGTATATATTGCATAAAAATGTACATGAAAAAAGGGACCTGAGTTATCATAAAGAAATTGCAGAGGGACCTGAATGACATCAACAATCAATGGACTAGAATCAATGAAAGATGCTAGAACATGTTAGTGTCAGTCTTTCCAGCCTTCCTCCGATGATCAAATATGCTCTTACAAAGTGATTTTGAAGTGTCAAGGTCAAATTTTGTCATTTCAGTGAATCTTCAAGCAAAATTTGGTCATTAGGCATTAGGTCTAGGGTTTGCTTTAACTCCTTCTAAAGTTGTCCAAATATCGGTCCATGTCATCATTCAGCTGATTCTATCATCATTCATAGGGTTGTCATTATCATGTCAGTGTCTAATGAGTCATTTTACATCTTGTTCATGCTTCAGTTATGCCTTGGCAAGTTCATTTCCCTCTCCTAGGGTTTTGAAACCAATTTCTCTTGGACGGTCAAATCATCAACAAAACTTGTATCCAGATGTTCATACACCTTCCCCTATCCTTAAAGTACCTTATCAAACACTTCCCATCCCTTAGATCCGCCAAAATCCTCATTTTTGCACAAACCCTAGTTTCTTGCTACAACCTGGCAATTTTCTAGGTTGGGCCTGTGTTTTTCCCTTTTGGACCCCTTCCCCTCACTCAATATCTGAGTTTCCACTTTCCCCTGCTCCCCAACATCCCTCCCCACTCCCAAAAATTTCCCCAAGAATTTAGAAGCCCCTTATCCCCTTCATTTCGCTTCATTTCGACCAAAACCCTTGTTCCACACATCGGGATAAGTTTCACTCAAATGGTGTTTCAGAGAAATAAAAGATGAATTTGGGAAAACTGAGAGAGTTTTTTTCCACAACATGCCAAGGAAGAAACACCTCTTTCACTTTTTGCACAGGTGTCATGGTTTGAGAGAAATGTCAAGAATTCCGTTGCCTCAGGAGAATCAAAGACACCTCTAAAGCCACCATGGGAAACTCAAGTTTTCTCCTAGCTTGGTTGGCCAAATGATTTTTTTTATGGGTAAAATGATAACTAGACATAAAGATATTTCCAATGAGCTATCCTGAGCTCAATTTGGGGTTGAGGAAGGCATTCAAAAGTTGACTGCAACAGCACTCTTCCTTGAGGCAGCCTCATTTGGCACTTTTTGACCAGTCTTGGGAGATTTGATTTTTGATAGGTCAAATTAACTCCAAATTGAAAAATTCCAGTTGGGTTGGAAAGTAGACTCAAAGACCTTTCCAACGCGTTATCCTTCACCTGATTCCGACACCGGGAAGGCCTCCAAAAGCCTCCTGCAAAAGGGCGCGTCCCGTTAGAGGTGCGTGACCCGTCAGGGCACCTCCAGCAGTGTAAAAATTACACTGGCGCGACCCGTTGAGGGCGCCGACCCGTTGGGGATTTCTCCACAGAAATTTTCCAGTGAGCCACAAATCAACTTCTTTCTCCTAAATTTCTTCAGGTAGGCCTCTAAATCATGGTGATTTTGCTTGGTAAAGCAAAAATGAGCATGGAAGATGTGTCAAATGCCATCAAGATGAAATGGGAAATTCATGTGTATTGTGCTTAAAAGGGTCAAAGTGCAAGTGTGCTAGGGTTTATTGTTGTTTCATGGTTTTTCCCTTGTAAGTATTCTCCTCTTTCCCCTTGTCACTCTCCTTGTATTTCCATATAATTTCCCCTGCTAATTTGTAAAAGAAATACAAACCATACCCTTCTCCCTAAACACTAAAACTCAAACCCTAACCCTACCTCTCCATATGCCCATGTAAACACATGAATTTGATGATGCATGTGCAGTGATGTTTGCAGTGTTTTTCCCTAAGTTCCTTGTTGTATACATGTATTCCCATTTTCCTTGTAAAAAATGCCCCTCCCCTAACATTTCCCTCATGTTCCTTGTTCCCTTGAAACAGCATATAAATCATCACTTTTAAAGGCAGAAACAACAGTACATTTTGTCCACTTTGCTCCTCAAACAATGTCAGAAACCAAAACCTATGAGCAGGGTGATGACCAGGCATCAAGTTCAAAGATTGGGGTACAGAGGAGGCCTCATAAGGGTGGAAAGGGTGGTCATCATAAGAGAGAGGAGCCCACTTCTTTGACAGATTTACAGGCTTGTCCTATGGCGGTCTCATGTTTCCGGTATATGCAAAAAAGGAGAAAGAGGCCCGATCCCCTCCCTATCTTGGCTGAGGCTTCACTCAAGGATCAAGGCACTAAATAGCCTAGCCATAGCACAAATCCCAAAAAATTTTGAGAAATTTGGGTGAATTTTGGCATTTTTTGGCAATTTACAGGTTTTTGCTCATTAACGGGTCTCACCCCCCATGAGACCCTTCATCACGGCAACTCCATTTTGCAAAAACTTAGCATTTCCAGATTTTTCATGCAAAATTACATATTCTCATGGATGGACTTGAGATTTTGTGAAGTTTTGGGCCTCCAGAAAGTCAAAAAACATGCAAAATTTGACTTTCTGCCACTTTTTTGAACTGCAGAAAGTTGTCTTGGGAGAATTGATTTTTGACAGGCAAATGAACTCCAAATTCAAAAATTCCAGTTGGGTTGGAAAGTAGACTCACAGATCTTTCCAACAAGACCACTTTTGCTCAATTTGGCCACCTTCAAGTGCCCCAAACATGGCTCCAAAGGGGAGCGACCCGTCAGGCAGGGGGGCACGACCCGTCAGGCAGAATTGTCCAGAAATGCACTGTACAGCCCAAAAAACGCAGATTTGACTCAGTTTGACTTTTTGAGGTGAATGATGATTATCTTTGATGTAATTATGGTACCTTTAGACACTTTTACCCTTATGTAACTCTTCTATAAGATTCATTCATGAAAAGGGTAAAAATTAAATGAATGAATTGGTTTCCTAGTTTATAGAGGCAAGTTGTTTTGACTGCCTAGTGTTCAGTGCTTAGTTTAAAAGTGGTTGAAACAGCTCCTAGGATAGTGAGCTCGACCCCTAGAGGCAAGGAAAGGTGTTAGCTTGCCTATATTATGTATTTTCCTAGTCATTTTCAGGGGTTGGAAGGTTGGACTCTTGAGGGAGAAGCTATCATTGTATTACTTCACTGTATCTCTGCAATTTTTGGCTAAGGAAGACCAGGGTTTTGCAGTCCTCTTTGGGATTCTTGTGGACTCATGTGTTGATGGTGTGTTTCTCAATGTTCTTGTAAGCTTTGTTATGTGATTCATTTCCTTTCTTTACTTCTGCACATTAAACAAATGAAGTGTTAAAGTAAGAATTCATGCTTGCCATGCTCTGCTTTTAAGTTTGTTTAATTTCAATGTTTTCTACTGTCTAAAGAGAATTCAAAGTTATTGTTTGCTCTCTTTAGCTCTCTTTCTTTCATTCCTGACCATCCACTTCAGTTAAAGGCATCAACACTGTCTCCTACCTCGCCCTAAGGAACCCCCTGCAGAAACTGTGTCCCATCCCCACACCCAAACCTCTCCTCAATTTGCCACCAAAAAACCAAAAACCTCAAAATCATTCTTTCTGATCAGTTTAATAGCCTAATATTAGTGTTACCTTATTGGTCATCTCATCTATTGGAGATTTTACGAGATAGACCAGAGAGAGCCTTCTCCTGCCCCATAGGGCTATCTACGAGGCTAAATGGTTTGATGTTGCCTTGAGGTTTGCCTTTTTCAGTCTAAGGTGAAATTTCAAGTGCTAACAGAACAGAAGGCATAAATAAGCTCTATCTATCTACGATATTTGATCAAGACAACTTCATCCAATATTGTTAAAGAACAACAACATTCATCCAATACTACAGGGAAGTACAAGTATCGTAAGTGCACAATTTTGTTCTTGCAAATTTAATTTTTTGTAGAATTTTTTAGACTTTGTTGAAATTGAGTTAATACCTGAATGCATATTTTAATTACATTTTCCTCATCCTATACCCATTAGCCTATGTCCATCCTACTACATTTACCCTATACCTAATCCAATGTACATATGTACATATTTTTCATTCCATAACCCTAATATGCCATTATCCTTATATTCTACATTCCCTTCATATATTCTATATTCATTTCATAACCCTAACCCTAAGTAGTTTTCCATAAAGCAAAAAGGATCAAAGTGAGAATTTAATAGGACGAATCTGCACAAACAAAGCAAGCATTAGCCTTCTTGAAACAATTTTAAAACATGACCTAAAAATGGTCATTTTAAAATTAAGAAGATATATTGCAATACATATGGAATAGGTGCATTTTGAGAAATAATCAAATCAAACAAATCGAAATGATTTATGTATTGAGGTTATCATGGAAAATGCAATATGATGGAAAGTGAGAGCATGACTCTTGAAGGTTTCACAATGAAGTGAGATACATAGTATCAAAATCCAGAGGGCTCCATGCAAATAATGTGCATCATGGTTAAAATAATGTGCATTATTCTATTGAAAGAATAATAGTTTGCATTTGAAACATTTACCCATGTTCTTGAAAGAAAATAAAAGAATGCATGTGAAGGACTGCATAAAATAGTCGCATTTATAAGGTTATCATAATACTCATATGATGGGCATCCAATAGAATGAGTTATGACCTTATGAACCAAATTTTTAAATTACAGTAGCAAACAAAACGGTCAAATTTTCAACAAGAAGTTTGCAGTTCTGAAACTTTAAAAAATTACGCAGTTATGAAATGATGTGGGTTGTGGAGCAATGTTGATTAGCTGTAAAGGATACTCTGGGGCTGTAGAAGGATATCCGTAGTAAAATTTGTGAGACTCTGAGCCGTGGAAAGAAGAAATTACGAAGAATACTGCAATCAAACACAATGCATAAAACATAAACCAATACTCAAAGAGAAAATGCGATGGTATTGTGGGTTGGTTGCAGGAAACCCACAACGGATTGGAGGACAGCCATGGTGGAAACACAATGCAAACTTAAACGATGAATGTAAAATAGTCGTAAGTAATGGCAAAAGTACCATGATTCATGCAACAACGTGGAAATCAAAACAAATAAAATATACAACAGCCAAAGGTATGGTGATTTGATATGCAACAAAGCTTAATGGTATATGCACAGTATAATGGTCAAAGGACAGCAACCAAACAATGGAATGGTCAAAACGTTTTGGTAAAAAAAACCTGTACAGCTACAGTCAATTGTAAAAATGTTTTGAAACAAGCAGAAATAAACCCTGTGCGTATTAACAGCAAAGAGCTCTACCATTGTGGATGCTCAGAACCATAAGTTTGTTCCCATCACAGCCATTTGAGGCTCAGGCAAGACGCAAAACATTTTGACAGTGGATGATAAAAATAGCTGAGACCGTGGAGAGATAAGTAGGTAAATTAATGGAGATAATGCCAAGCCGTAATTTATGCAAAGAATCCTAGATTTCATGTTCCAGATCTCGTACACATAAAATCCTCTGCCACCTTTAGATTTTGAGATATGCTGCCACATGCTGCCTTCTTGTTTTGAAATGTCGAGAGAAGATTTTAAATTGAAATTGTCTTGCTTACACGATAAGCCAACAAATTCTAGAAAATTTGTAGTATGAGGAGGAACGTAGGTTAATTGAGCCACGTTGCAGAGGAAATCACTACAGTTCATCACAACCAGGTAATCGATTTAAATTGTCCATGCAATCGCCGAGTTTATTAGATAAAACAGAGTGTTTGCATAGTAAAGTTAATTGCTTACATGATGACATCTTCAGATTAATTGCACAGTGAAGTTTGCTTACACAAATAATGCACAAGGAATGATTTGTTAGCTATGATTCTAGTTCTCCACGCACTAAAATGTTTATTACGGTTTGACTGCATGTTGGAAGTAATGAATGAAAAGTTTGAGTGAAGTCTTGAAAACATGTAGTTCGTTGAGCCTAAACTACACATGTACATGCATTTCTATGATCAAACAGTCAATTTTCAGCTTCGATGCGTGAAGGAATGGGTCTTTAAAAACACAGTGTGGGTTGATGTTTAAAGATTTGTGTTCATATTTGCTAACGGTTTTCAATAAATTTGTAGAATCCATGGCCTCGAGCCTCATTTGGATATTGGATATTTTTTAATGGATTTCAGCCTTGATCCATACATTGACACTATAAATAGTTTTTGAAGGGAAAACTTCAATACGCTTGTTGGAGTCCCTAAATACTTACAATGGAATTTCTAAGATTTTGGTTTATTTGTGCCAGTGTGGCACTCACTACGTTGGTTGGGGTTGTAGCCATTGCCTATGGAAAAGAAGGAATTATCTCCATTAGATGCCAATGGACATAGTAGTAGGTGCAATTGATTGTCATATTTTGATTGAATTAAACAGTGCAAAGGTGTATATAGATCATGGAGCAATGAAATGACATATGACGATTATATAAACAATGCAATGGTTTATATTGGTCATCAGAACAGTGAATGGAAAATTGTCATATGTCGATTGATGTGCTGAAGATTAGGCTTGCATAAAGATTTATACAGAGAACATACTTTTTCCTTCTTTCCTTTTACACACAGTGGGCAAAATGTGTTTCATCCATGTATGGGCACAGTGAAAAAAATTCGAAACAGAGGGGATTTTTGATGAATTTTGGCAAGACACAGAAATTGAAGGTAGAGAAGAATGATTTTTATTTTCTGGATTTCGATTTTTGGGGAATATTATGTAGCTAAGCATAATTATGATTGCCCTGTAGGTTGATTTTCATTTTCCAAAAATCAATTACTCAAAAGGTATTGAATGAATGAGTGGTTATGTTGCATGCAGTGGTTATCTTGAGTAAATCTCCAGCTTTCAATTTTTGAGAAGGCCCAGAAGGTGAATTTGAAAAGGATTATTCAGATTTGTGAAAATTGTTCATTTCAATAATTTCATTTCAATTGATTTCAAATCTAAGATCATGAAATTTTATTCAGTCCCAGAAAGGCATTTCGATTTTTGAAAGCCACTATTTTTCGTTTCCTTTTTCTGAGTAAAATAACATGAAATTTGAAAAACGAAAACATGGGTTTTCTTCAGAACGAGCCTAACTAAGGCTCATAGCAAGCAGTTTTCTCAAATTCATTTCTATTTGAGATATTTTTATGGTTCTTTCGACCCCTATTTTGCAGATTGCATGGGTAAACAAGTGGCTAAATTGAAATTGAATGCCTAGACATAAAAACAAAAACAAACAAAAAAAAAAAAAAAAAACCTTCTTTTAACGAGATGTAAGGGGATATTTGATCCTTTGGGTAAAATTGATGATTTGAGAGGGACATGAATCCTGTGTCAAAATGTATTGCAAAATTCAAGTTTTATTTGGCGTTTGAAGCTGCTCATCCATAATGATATATTGGTAAAGAATGTCATCCATAAGAAAAGAGAAGAAGTACATGAAGGCATAGATATCCTTTTACAAGTAGATCAAGAGAAAGCTTCATCTTCAAGGGTCAGAGCCATAGGTACATCAGCAGATCAGACAGCATACAGAGGCAGAAGATCAATGAGACAAAGACAAGCATGAGGACATGCTTGAAGATCAGCAAGGGGGAGATGTTGGCCCTCAGTTTTGGTCTATTTTTGCTTAGGGAAACCTACTTAATCCTTATATTTTCCATCCATTTTCATCACATCCATCTCATTTTGATGTATTTTATGCATATTCAGGTGTTTAATTTTAATTTTTCAATTTCTAGAAGTTTTTAAGAAAATTGAGTTTCAAGTGCAATTTTGGACTGAATCAGAAATTCTCGTAATAGCTATGTGGATGACATGTTTGCAGGACACTTGGGCTCAAGTTTGATGCATGGATGGACAGCTTGGGAACTAGGACTAAGCTAACTCCACTTGGTTCGGCCAGAACAAGCTTTATTAGGCCCGGTCAAGGCTGGTCAAACATGACTAGTCACCATAAAATCCCTAGGAAATAGGGCAGTTTTGAGATTTTATGGGATTGACCATATTTCTTGGGATGAATTGGATGAGTTCGACTTAGATAGGTGGATATGAATAGATATGAGTGTTAGAGATAATATAGATCAGTTTGTTTCATTAAACCTCTATTTAAAGCCAAAACTTTGATGGCTTTTGTAATGAAATTTGTATGTAACTTTTGTATAATTTGAGTTGGGAGCTAATTTGAACAACTTGTTTCATTCCAATTTGTTGTTCATGCTTGGTTGATTTACTAAAGCTGCTGTAGCTGAGATTTCTTCAAGTGTGCAAGGCAAGGGTGGAGGGCCCCCACTCCAAGCTAAGTACACTTCTTTGTTATATTAGTTTAACTTTCCATAATTTGGTTATTTGAGAACTTGTTTATGTGCTTTGTTTCAGATTGGTTTATGGTTGATGTGTGATGATGTATTTTATTGAATCTAAGTTTGTTCATCACTTTAGTAAGATGGAATACCAAGGTGTTCAAGTTGAACACTCATGTTAATTTGGTGGATTGAAACTAGGTTTTTCCTTGATTACAAGCAAGTAGCTTCTCTTATGAATTTTCAATCTTTAATTGATAACATTATGGTGAATAAATTATGATGGAAAATACCAAAGGTCTTTTAAGTTAAGAGCCTCCCTTCATTGATGATTTTTACATCTTAAGCTATTGAGAGCTCATGGTTTCTAATTTCTATTCATCAAGTAATAATTGAGGAAGAATTGGACCTCTTAAGTTAAGAGACATTTCAGCTTTCCTTCATTGCAAGGTGAATTGAAATTATTAGTGTAGGCTATATTTGTAATATGCACTTCTTTATGTTTCAAATTTTATCTTCTAAACTTGATTATACCTGATGTCCATATACAGTGGATTAGCTCCAAGTTTGACAAACTCGGATTGATAATTAAATACTTGTGTTAATTTAGTCAATAAATTAGCTCAACAGGGTTTATGAGGGTTTAAGCCTAAACAATTAGCAGAGAGTTGTGCCAAAAAATTCGAATGAGGGCATCAAATTAGAGGTCGAGTACTGAGGTTGAAATCTACAAGTGTGAGAAGACCAAAATAAAGGCTGAAATTTTATGTGAACAGACCCATCCCTTACCATAGTGAGCAAAATTCATGGAGGTATCTCAGTGTAGTTTTTCAAGTGTCTAGCCAAATTTGAAGGCTCAAATCTCCAGGAGGACATTGGTTGTCTTCAGGCACTGGATTTGATATTTTGTCACTAAGAATAAGCTAATGTATTGAACAAAAAAAATAGTTTGAGGTAAGGATTGTTTGGAGGCTTCAACATATCTACATCTTCACTGTGTCAACAACAACAAACAAAAAGGGAGATAAGTCTACCTTTCTCTGTTTGCAAAATTTCCCTGAAGAAGAAAATTAAAAACTTCTTCCCTAGCATTGGTTTTCAGCAAGAGGCAATGGGGTTTTTCTAGGGCCATCTTGACCAAAACCACAGCGTATAAATGTGTGTGTGCTTGTTAAATATGTTTAGTATCAGTTATGAAAATTAGTAGTAGAAGCATTCTTTTAAAGTTTCAAATGAATGCATGGAAAATTAATATAAGTATTTCCAAAACATGTGGGTTGGGCTTCATAAACACTTGCAAAATTTGCAAAATGGGTAAGGGTGCAGATCATTAAATTTTTCTACATTGGTCACTTCAGAATATTTGGTAGTATTGCATATTGTCATGTGTTAGATGAAAGCGCACTAAGTTAGACCAAACTATAGAGAAGGGGTACTTCATTAGATATAGAGAAACCTCAAAGTCATACAATATCTATATTCCGAGCAATAGGAGGATCACCGTGAGACGGGGGGTGAAGTTCATGGAGAAGAAGGCCTTCAGGAGATCTCGCGAACTGCCAATAGGTGATTAGAGTGAGCCAACAGAATCTCCATTAGTCCAACAATCGGGGCAGTCACAGGAACAGTCGCAAGGTCAGTAGAGTACTAGTACAATTACTACTATGAGCACCAACTCAATTACATGGGATCCCACAAGTTCACAGGAAGCAGAGCAATAGAGGCAGGATGAGGAGCTGGTAGAACCACCCGCCACTAGCGGTAGAATGAGCAGACAAGTTAGTCAGATGTTGAAGGATGCACAAGAGTTTATGGGGGATCCTAAGACAGGAAAGAGGGAGCGCAAACAGTCAAACATGTACCAAGTCTTGGTGGCAAAGGTTGTTGATCCTTCCAGTTATCAGGAGGCTACATAGCATCAGGTGTTCCAGGATGCCATGGTGGAGGAGAATGGCTCAATCATGAAAAATTGTGTATGGGAGGTCGTTCCTAGACCTATGGATAGGTTAGTTGTACGCTCAAAATGGATCTATAAGATCAAATACACTGCAGATGAAAATGTAGAGAAGTACAAGGATAGGTTCATAGCCAAGGGGTATGCGCGGAAGGAAGGTATAAACTATGAGAAGACCTTGGCCCTAGTGGGTAGATATACTTCCACCCAACCAGTGATATCTCTAACGGCGCAGATGGGATCGCAGATTCACCAGATGGACATTAAGACAACATTCTTGAATGGGGTGATAAATGAGGAGGTATATATAGAACAACAAAAGGGATTCGAGACACATGAGAGAGGCACACACTTGTTTAGGCTTAAAAGAGCATTTACAGACTCAAACAGGTTCCCAATGCATGGTATGGTCAGATAGATAGGTACTTGTAGCAAATGGGCTTCGTGAAAAACAAAGTAGACACCAATCTATACTATTTGATGGTTGGAGGCGAGCCACTCATCCTAGTGTTATATGTGGATGATCTCTTTTCGAAATGATCATTAGGGCTCATAGAGGACTGTAAGAGGAACCTGGCATCAGAATTTGAGATGAAGGATTTGGGGTTGTTGCATTACTTCTTGGGCCTGAAAGTATGGCAGGCCACTGGAGAGATTTTCCTAGGTCAAGGGAGATATACTATGGAGATCTTGAAGAGGTTTAGGATGCAACACTGTAGACCCACGTCCATGCCTATGATTACTAACTAGAGGAAGATAGATGCATTAGAGGACGGGGACATGGAACCGACCTTTTATAGTGTTGATGCCTCGAAAATCGCTGCAACAAAATTAGGGGATAACCACCCGGTCCGGACCTTAGTACAGCTCCCTTTCCGTTTGGGATGGTGGCTCCGACTGGATATAACGGGACCAGTTTCCTGATAATGAATAAAAGGGATGGATGAGTGATGAATAATTTGCTTTAATGATAGGCGACTAGCTTATTCTGTTACAAAAATAGGAAAACTAATACTAATCCCGGGAACAACTTATTCATTCTGAATGCAGCGTTTAATAATCCTTATCTATCTAACAGGCATATAGATGACTCTGTAAAATAAACAGAGATATTCAATCATTTAAAGATTACTTCATATGAATAGTCAAAACGAAACGATTAACACAAATTACTGCATTCACTATTTATATCATCGATATATATATACGATTGAAAGAGAAGCATGCTATAAATAGCCAATAGTGGGATGCATAAAGGATGTTGTGAAAACACACACATATATATATATATATAAGCGATAATAGCAAGAGCGATTAAATAACAATTCATATAACAGGAATGAGTACAGACGCAGATAATAGTACCATGTGAGCTACTAATCAATCCCAGATATTAATCGGTATTCAAAATCCTTCCTTCAACACAGAAATGCTTTTAAACAAAGACAGTAGTGCACATTTGTATAAAAACCTTCCTCATTAAAATCAAAATAATTGGTCCAGTTTCATAAAAGAATATCCCTGAAGTACAATAGTGCAACTTCAGGGTTTAAGTCATATACAAAACTTTATGACCCTTTCTAAATGCATGAAAGGGTCTATAAATACTACTAAGCTAGAAAAAATCTATGAAACAAAATCCTATTAAATTGGCATCAATAAATGCTATCTATCTCCTTGGGGGCGATCTAGAAGTCGGCGATGTGAATCATGACTCGGGCTGCTTGCCTTTAAACATGAGCTGGCTTATCACAAGAATTGGCTCCACTTCGGGTGGTCTGTTGAGGCGCAAGCTGGGTTGGGCAGCAAAGGTGGCATCCTGAATATCGGGTATGATATACCCGATAGCATCTGTGAGGCATTTTAAGACGAATCTTTGGCTGTGTGGCTTCACTAAGAAGAACCAATAGGCATCCCATGTTAAATTGTTGATCCCCGCGATTAATCTTCCATTTTTCTCCAGCTCTGGGTAGCATGAATGCTCCAACATCTTTGTTGCTATTAATTGGCCTGGAGTACATTGGGAAATCATGTTAGACAAATAAAGAGTATTATTTACTATTTCAACCAAATTACCAGTGGTTGCCTTGCATCTAAAAATCGCTCTTTCTGCCTTCGTTAACTGTGATTGCCATTCTGTGAATAATATTTCCTTGTGCGATTCCAGAATTCTTGGTAGGTTAGTTGCGTGGCCTTGATCAGAATCTTACCATTCCAGAAAATTTGTCAGCGTTTCTTCGGCTTGATCCAAATCTGTCCTTGCCTTTTCTACCTTTTCGCTTATGGATGCTACTAAGTCGCACAATGGCTCTGCCTGGGTAATTTGCTGACATAGGAGTTTAACTTGATTTAACAATGCTTTATTTAATTGGAGCGCCTCTGCTTTAAACTCATCTACCTGAGGGAGCTTTTTCATTTGCTCAATTTGAGTTGATAATTGAGCGATTTGCTCATCTTTGGATTTTATCATTCCCTCAGTTGATATTTTTAATTGCGCCAGTGCTGCCGATAGATCCTTTTGCCTTTGGATTGCGCTCTCGTCAATCCTCTATTTCTCCTCTTGCAATTGCTTAGTCAGCTGATAATTGTTTTGTTGTTGTACTTGCAATTCCTGCTCCGCCTGCTCTGCCTTCTGCTGCGCTTCCGATAATTGAGCCTGTAGTGAAAATATGTCTTGATCTTTCGCTTTTAATAGACTGCTCACCTCCGATGCTTTATCAATGGTTGCCACCGAATATGCTCTAGCGTATTGCGATAGCTTTGTTAAGTCATCGGAGGGATCAAATTCTTCTTTCCACACAACATTGCCCGTTACTGTTAATTCAGGGAATAAAGAAGGTTGATCAGCCCTTCTCCTCTTCCTCTGTCGCTTTACAATAGCTTTATGCTTAGGGCTGTAGAATACATCCAAGGGGGGAATCTCTTCTATTTGCAAAATGATTTCGCCTCGATGGATCCTTAGGAATTATTTTTGTTTCCTTTGATTTGGGCGGGTCGCTGGTTTCGCCCGAAACCTGTTTTGATGTTGCTTCCTATGTGTCGCCCTCTTTAGATATCTCATCATCTTTAGAGCATTCTAGGTTGCCGATGATTGAATTGAATTGCTGCCATTGCTGGAGCAAATTCGGATCAATTTGTGTATCATCATTAACTTTCGAGCTGCCCTCTTCTTGAGTTTTCGCCTAGGTTTCATCCTGTCACTGCAGATTTGCCTGGGTTTCTTCCTGCCTCTGGTTATGCACTTCCTCCTGCTGCTTTGATGTAGTAGGAGGTTGCTTATTACTTTGCTGCTCAGGCTCGCTTGATTTTGTCATCGTTGGAGTAGTCGCTAACAGGTCTAGAGGCAGAGTTTGCAACCTCTGTTCTCTAATTCTGTTAAATTCGGCTAGCCCCTCATCGTTGTATTCATTTATGGGAAGCGATTTAACTTGATATAGCGACTCGGCCCATGCAAATAAATCCTCAAATCTATCTTCTTTGTGCTCGAACTTGGCCAATTTGGCCTGGTCGAGCGCATTGTAAGCGATTTTCCTTGGATTGTATTGCCTGCTTGGCAGAGTGGCTAGAGTCAGCGAATTTATTTTCCCAGCTTCCTTCTCTGCATGTTTGATATCATGCAGAGTGTAAATTCCAATTCGCAGGGGAAAGGAGGGCCATACATGCTTCTTTGCTTTTTTCAGGGTCTGAGTAACCCCATCGGCATTGATTTGATAAGCTACTTCCTTGGCAAGTAACTTATCAGGGATGTATAGTGGAAGCACATGGGGCTTGGCCTGACTGCCAAAAAATCTAATATAGGTGAATTTCTCTTCTCCAAACCAACTTGCTACGGCAGTTAAATCCACCTCTACTTGTTCAGAAATCTTCGGGGCAGGCTTATCAAAAATGGAGTAATGAATCGAGAACATGAAACCGTTGCAGATTTGATACAAGTGGTGTTTGTAGTTGGTCTTCCACAACTTTTGATGATATATGCTGACGGGTGTGGGGTCTTGCGACGTCCACCTCCATCCGAGCACAGGGAATTCAGAATTAAAACATAAAACGTCTAACACATAGGCACTGTAGTAAAATGGCAGAATGAACCTCTCTGTGACGCGAGAATTAAATCTGAAATTAAGAATGGCCGTGGCTAACTTATCGGATAATATATCTGCCCAATCCATTATCTCGCCACTACATGCCGCCTCCATTAAGGGGACCATTTCTATGGTAAAATTGGTGGAGTCATGTAATCCCCATAGTCTACACATCATAATCCCAGCATAGCAGTAAGGAGAACATAGAGAATTGACTGAGTACTTACCCGAGGATTCGTGCTATTGCTTTGCTGGATTTTGTCTCCAGCCTCGAATTGGTTCAGAATCGGTCTCATTTTCTGCTCGGAACTTCTCCAAGAATGCCGTGTTATACTTCTTCTCCTCTGTCAGCAAATGATACATTTGCCTTAGATCTTCGACTTGAAAAGAACCGAAAATCCTACCATCTACAGTGCTGAAAGTTCTATCGGTAATTGGGATCTCTTGGATTGCCCACCTTACCACATCCATATATGGGAGAATTTTCTCTCGGGCCGCTATTCTGTGAAGAAAGGAATTGGCCAAGTCTTTTAGATTAGCCTCAGATTTGCTAGTACTGTCGCATGAGACTTGTATCCCCGTCACCCTCGGCTCTTCGGCTTCAATCAAGTTATATGTTCCTTGCCAAGTAGCTCTGGTAAGTCCCAGGTACGTAGTGTCCGATATAAGCCCTTTCTTTTTACTGCCTGGATCAACAACAGATTGCCCTGCGGCTGGTGAAGCGGAAGGCATTGTAGTCTTTTTGGACTTCTTTCCCATTCCACTCAAATCTATCTCTGTGGAAGAATTCTGCATAGAGAGAAAGATAGGCGTAATACAGGAAACAATAACATGAACCGAATAGACTGAGATATATATATCTTGATAAATTCATGGTGATCGATTGACTTAAGACGGCTTGGGATCAAATCTGTGAATAGATCGCAAGCTTGCTGTTTTCATTAAATGGCTGTTAAGGCCTGTCAATCTCATTAATACTAGTCGCTTCGGTTAATGGCCGAATGATTTATTTGAAGTATGCCTTGGGCGATTTGGTGGTTGAATGCGGATGAGCAGCTTTTCGAAAGATAGTGCCTTAATTACGAATAAATCGTATTAACTACCTTTATGGTTTTACTTTGAAAATTGTGCTTATGCCCTTTTCGCAATCGGGCGTCGGGAAAATCATAAGTCATTGCTTTGGTTCCATTTGGAATCTCCGATTGCCGATAGCGATATCGCATCGCGTCGGGAGTAGCCGCATCGCATCGGGGCAAGAGGGAGCTTATTTGTGTTTAGCCATTATTGCCGATTGCTGATTGCCGATATCGCATCGCATCGGAGCAAGGGGTCCTTAATTGTGTTACTTTATTTATTGCCGATACCCGATAGCGATTTCACATCGGAACAAATCAAAATGTCCTCAAGTTGCGTTCCCTTTGTCATTGCGATATGCGATCTTGCGATCGCTTTATCGCAATGACAAAAATAAATCGTTTTACGTTAAGGTTTTTTTGATTGGTTTATTGGAGAGGCCTTTTGGAATAGAACTTAATTTGATACCGATTTAAAAACAAAAATTAAAAAGGGACCCATTTCATATTATGGTTTTGGAATAATAATGATATGAAATGGGGGGTTGTTGTAGGGCACAACAGGTATATAAGACACAATGACAAACTTCTCTACATATTCCATGGTGTATCTTGTCTTGCTGGCCGTTCACTCTTCTACTACTCATTAGCTTCCCCTTATTCCTTCAAAGGACAACACATCGAGACACCAAGAGGGATGCCACCTAACACTACTGCAAGTCACTTCTGTTGTGTGTACATGAGATGTTGGCTTGAGGGGGCCTAACCCAAGTTCAACATTAGTTAGCCAAACAAATCCCTATAGTATTAGCCCTTTCGGCATCAGCCGATGGAGCACGGACCAAAGTCTCACCTGAAGCAGTATGGGGGGATGTTGGAAACAAGTTTCCGCACCCTGAGATGGTTGTGATGTTAGATTATTCCTCCTATTCCTGCCTTCGCATAGGTCACTTAGCTCTAAGGCTTTCCAGAATAGCCCTCTATTTTTCCCTTCAGTACCTCAGCGAAAAGGTACGATTGACCTTCGCGCAGCCCTAACCCATGACTCCGGTACTTTTGTGCTGCTAGGGTAGTGTACCGTGTAGATTCCCAAACTAGTCTAAGTGTTTTATTTATCTTATTAAACAATTCAAGTTAGCACCGCGTAAACAAATGTTCTTAATTTCATTCACTTAGCCAGCGTAATTACATACATTGGCACATCATATAAGCATTTTAAATGAAATTCATACACAATACAACAAGATGCTTTAACCGAAACAAAGACAAAAAAATTGCAGAATAATTCTCTTTATTGATATCTTCAAGTGAATACAGACTCTATCCACCCTATGTACACAAATGTAGGGGTTTGTGCACTTAGCTACAGACTTCCACCCTAAGCCTCTGTGCATTCAGCTGCAAAGCCTCTACTTACGCTACGACTCGAAAATTAGACTTCTTACTTCAGAGCTATGATTATCTTAGACTTATCTTCGCTATTCAAGACTACTTAGAGCTTACTTAGTTAGCTCTTTTCATACAATCCAATGGTCCACGGACCATGGGTAGATATTTTACAGCTGACTTTACTTTACAAAACTAAGGGCAGACAACCCTTTATGACTCATGACACCTTTGTGCTTCGTGACAACAAAATGCAGAGACTTTACTATTTTATTAAAAAATTCGACTCAAAACATGGGCTTTTAATCCCAAAACTATCCTAGGGGGATCCCGTTCCTAATAGGCTCCCAACAAAAACATCATGACTTGCCCTTGAGTCACTAGACAAGTGCAAAGATCTTTGCATCAAGACCTTCCAATTCGACTCGTATGACTGCAACCTTAGTTGTGCACTGTGCAGCTGTTTGCTTTGTGTCTTCAACCATTTGCTTGGTCACTGCTCCTGAACTATTGGCCTGAAGCTTTTTCTGCATCGCTTGCAGAGTCGCAAGCTTGCCTTCAATAGATCCTATCACCGTGTAAGCCTCATCCAGCTAGGGCTTCAATCTTGCCTTCAACACTACTTCCTTATGCAGTGCTGCATCCACTTGTTCCTTTAGCTGCTTGGCCTCCTATAGATTTTCTAGTATTTGTGTTAGTGCAATGGTTCGCGTTGTGCCCTTAACCTCATCATAGTGCTACTAGAGCTTGTGCACTGCCGTCTCTACTCGCTAGACATTAGGGTCCTCCTGCAAGCTTGTCTGGACTTCAAAGGACTGCTCAAAAAGTTGGGTGCAGTTTGCTACTGCATTATCCATCGCTGCTACTGCTTTTGTTACAATGGTCGCTCGCTGCTCCTTAACTTCTAGCGGAATTAAAGGTTGGGCCTTCAATTGTAATTTCATAATTTGCAGGTTCAACTCCAACAGAACCCTTGCCATCTTAGTATGAGTGTCGCACAATCATGTGGCCAGCTTGTAGATGCATACCTTGACTAGCTCCTCCTCCGGAATGGCCAACTCTAGGACCATTCGACATGCCTCCTCGATGACCTGCATAATGCGCTTACTTTGATTGGTCGCCTCGGTCTCAACAGTGATGGCAAAGTCTCATTGTAGTGCCATCTACTTGTTTTTGATCTTTTGTTCATTGATTACCCAGAGGGTCTGGTGCTCACGTGCCCTCAACTCTAGAATCACTCCATCTTGCAAGAGGTGGAGTGCTTCATGTGGGAGCGCTACTAGGTTCAACCCTACACCCTTTAGGGCACTGACATCGGGCTTGTCACCTTCATTCTCTGTGGTCAACACTCCATCAGGTAGCATGATCACGTTGGAGGCCTTCGCGCGCAGCATCTCAGTAGCCTCTGAAGTGGCGATGGCAAGGATGGTAGACACTGTGCTAGTCTCCAGTGCACGGGTCTGTAGCTCCTACAAACCTGTCTGGATAGCCCCCCATATTGTCTGCTGCTACTGCTCAAATTGTTGTAGGGCCTCCGCGGTGATATCCCTAATTGTGTCATAGATATCATGCAGATCACCCTATATTAGCATGATAGGGTCCAGTGATGTCTTAGTAGCCTTTGATTTCTTCCTGGACCCTCCTTTCTCTAGATCTCTTGGGCACTTGATGCAGGCAGACATCTCCTATGGGTCTGCGCCATGTTGCTCGTTTGTCTCCTCCTCTGTGTTAGGTGAAGGTGACCTCATGCCTTTGTCAGAGCCTCATTCTGTCCCACCTGTCTGCTTTGTCGTTTGCTGTGCGGCCTCGCGCTCTGTCTGGGCCTTATTAGCAACCTCCTTTTTCCTCTTCTTGGCCAGCTGTGCCATCTTAAGCTTGGCCTCCTTCTTTTTTTGCGTTGCGAACTTACTTCCTCCCACCACAAAAGTCTATTGTAGAGCGCCACTCTACCAGTCATTGATCAAGTACCGCATCAATGGCATCATCTGTTGCCAGATAAGGTAGTTCGTACCATTTTTGCATAGGGTCTTTCCGCACCCTGATGGATACATGATGGAAGTCTGATTTAAATTTTGCGTAGCCCAGTAGGTTGGCATACACCATAGGTGAAAATCATGGTTTGTGATTGATAGCCATGCAGATGTTCATCTCTTTCAAGATCTAGAAGATCTTGTTGTCCTTAACTTACTGTGCGTCCTTGGTCACCCATAGTGAAGCATACTTCGCTACTTCTGGGAGGTCTGGCACAACTGAAGGGAACTGGATGTCCTCTTACAACTCCCATGCTACTAGCACAATTGATATTAAGAGCCACACATAGTGGAACGTCTTGCTGAGCTCTTGCACTTCGCGACAGTTCACCAGAAACTCACCGCGAAGGTAGCCCAACTAGTTGAATTGGACTCCTTCGGCGCACTAGGCTACTAGCACGACGACAGGCACCGACACCTCATCAGACCGACACTTCCTCATCAATTTCCTAGATAAGATATGTGTGGCAACCTTCATAGACTCTGCGAGGGCCTACTCTCCACCTTTTGCGCCAAAGATCATGGCTGGATTCTCTCCTGTGTATGGAAATTGCATTATCCTATGAATCAATCTATTTGTGATGGGTATTGGCTCCTCCAGCCATAGACACCCATCATACACCAAGTAGAGCAACTGCTTGATGACCAATACTGTCACCAGGGTGTGGTTATAGTGCGGAACCTAAAGCAGGTTGAGTAACCTTGCCTTGTCTACTCCTCTGAGCCACCTCCGCAGCTCCAATACGGTCATTCTGGTATTCGTATCAATCATACGGTGCATCAGCTGGTCAGTTTCTAGGTGTGGGAACTTCTCGTGATCATCCAAGTCCCAGTCCCCAAGTTTTAGCAACGGCACGTGCGCCAAGAGCAGTCCGTCAAAAGTAATATCATCCGGCAACAAAGGGGTTTGCAATGGGGTATTTCTCTCTTCTATGTCCTTTAGCACCTTGGTCTTGGGCTTGTGCGAATGGACATACTCAGGAAATCGAGTACTAGGGTCCACACCCTGGGCTTTAACCTCCTTTACTTCAACTCCCACATCCTCATCATCCATCAGGATGTCTTCAACTTCCTCCTCCTTTGGCTCCAAATTTATAGCTTTTCCCTTCTCCTGTGCGGTGGGATTTGGTGGGTTTCTCCTTGGTGATGCGCGCACCAGTATGGTAGGCTGCTTGCCCTTTTTATCCTTGGCGGTCCCCTTGGTTGGGGTTGGCTTTGGTCTTGGCATCCTCCATGATTTAGGGACTTCGGCTAGTACTTTGACAACCTCTGGATCAATTGCTTCTACCTCCATCTCAACTTCCAACACCGACTCCTCTACTTTGATATCTATGGCTTCTGTGGGCGCCGACATAACGCTTTCCAACAGTGCTCTCAATGTCTCTGGTAATTTTGCAAATGCTGGAGTCTCTTCTAAAAAGCCTTGAAGAATTCTCAGTTCATGAATGCCTGAGAGCTCAACAACTCAATTCTCAAAATGGAAAGTGTTTTTAGCTGGGCAACCACTTGTAACTTATAGGGCATTTTGAATTCAAATCTGACTGTTCCTTCCAAATTCGGTTCATTAATGCCAAACTGGTGGTAGATTTTCAAGGATCTAAACCATAAATTTCATCTTAAATGTTGGCTACCCGCTCCATTTGGCCGCATTTCTACTGTCAAATAATGAACAGTGACTTTAACGGTCACTTTCTGGTTGACCTGCACGATTTCTCCCTGGGTAGCGCATCCCCCTTCGCGGTGCTGCGAACCCTGTGACACTTCCTTACTTCGCACAATCCACCAATTGTGCAGCTCCCCAACCTGGGTAGTGTAGTTTATAGTCCCGTGCCTCCTTTCAGGTACCTAGAGCACTAAGACTATGCTGCCTTCATCTAGTCACATGGTCGGACCATCAGTGTATGGCTTCAACCGACTTCCATTCACCTTTCCTAGGAAGGGATCTCCATTCAACTTGACCAGCTGTACTACTCCTCCGTCGGTAATCTCCTAAATGACATAGGGCCCTAACCAGTGCACCCGCGATTTTCTTGGAAATTTATCAAACTTGCTGTCGTATAACAAAACCAGGCCGTTTACCTTAAAGGTGCGCCACTTAATGTGCCAATCATGCTATTCTTTTTCGCGCTGCTTTTGGACCTGTTGGTGAAATCCAACCAGAAATCTTTCTTCCTCAAGATCATCTAGCTGTGCGAGCCTTTCCTCCAGGCCTTTGCGATCCATCATACCTGTGAGCGCCGCTATGCACAGACTAGGCACAATATACTCCATAGGCATTACCGCTTCAACACCATAGACAAGCCTAAAGAAAGTTTGTCCAGTCAGCTTCTTGCATGTCGTCCGATAAGCCCATAGTACTACAGGTATGCATAGATCCCAATCACTTTGCTAAGCATTGCAAACCTTGGTCAGTGCATGCTTTAGCACTTTATTGAATGCTTCCACTATCCCATTAGCCTGTGGGTGATAAGGTGTGCTCTTTTGATGATATACCTGAAATTCCTCCATTAGCACGCTAATCGTCTCATTCAAAAAGTGTGTACCGTGATCACTCATCAAAATATTTGGACAGCCAAATCACATCAGTACATATTCAAAGAGGAACTTCACAGCAGTTGTGCCTATGCAATCCTTCATAGGCTGTGCCTCCACCCAACGAGTCAAATACTCAGTCGCGGTGATAATGTATCTTGCTCCCATCTTTCCTTGGGGTTGAATGGGTCCCACAAAATCTATTGCCCATTTCTCAAAGGGTTGCAATGTCATCTGTTGACTCAAAGGCATCTCATCTCTCCGCGATGGCCTTCCAGTCCTTTGACACACACACATGCCTTTCAATACACTTTTCAGTCCTGATGGAGGGTTGGCCACCACAACCCTACACATAGAATCTTCTATGTGGTTGCTCTTCTTGCATAATTTCCTCCCTCAACGCCCCCATGAGCGTCCGTGAGGATGCTGCTTCGTTCAAACTCAAGTACATACCATTGCAATATCTCATCAGACCCCATTTTATATAGATGCTCAGCAATGATAGAAAAATCTACGATGCGCACCACTAACTCCTTCTTCTGATGGACTGTGTATCCCTCTGGGGCAGTTCTTGTCGTCAGGAAGTATATTATATCCTCAAAATGACCATCCATGATGCACACTACAAATAGTTGTGTGTCAGGCAATCCTTCCTCCAAATTAGTGGGCTCTTCCCTTGTTTCGATGTGCGACAGATGGTTTGGTCCCGTGTTCAGTCGTCTAGGCTTGAAAATAACTTCAAAATCATATTCCTGGAACAATAATAACCATCTACAAATTCTCCCCCCCCAACACAGGCTTATTGAACAGGTACTTTAGAGCAGAGTGGTCGGTATACATTTTAAAATGTCCTCCCAGCAAGTAGTGTCTAAACTTTTGGAGCACATATAACATAGCTAACCTTTCGTGCTTGGTGGTGGAATAGTTCTTCTCTACCTTCGATAAACTTCTGCTTGCAAAATCGACTGGATGGTCATGTCCATCATATTTTTCTATTATTCGTACCTTCAGCTTCCCAAAGCGTGTTCTCATCCTCCTCCTACACTTACGCAAATCAACAAAGCTTCCCTTGTGCGTACCCCACCACCTTGCAGGTGTAGCGTGTAGTGCCCAACCCAACGTCTGGAAGCGCTGCTTTTCTAGTACCTCCCTCTCAAATGCATCCAAAAAGATATCTACATCATTTAGGCCATCATAAGTGGGTAGATTTCTTACCTCTGACGACACACAACGCAACGACCGGGTCATCATGTTACAACTCAGTGTAGTTACCTCATGTAACCGATTCTACTAGTGCTTTAGTTCTTTATCAGAGTCCGAGGTGCAGGAACTCTTGCGATCCCATGTAATTTGTTCATCCGCTGTAGGATTCACCCAATCTTGGTCTCACGATTTTATCTTATAGATATAGTCCAGATCATCATCACTCTCATAATCGTGGACTGGTTCAGTATAGTGCGATCCTTTAGCAAGATCTAGGGGTACTATGACACGGAGCGATTTCATCTTAAATATCATCTTTCGCTTCTTTAGACTGATTACCCTGTTTATATTAGTAGCCCAATCATTTCCTAGGAGTGCGGGATAGGGTTTGTTGTCATCCACAACTTCTATTACCTCAAAGTCAGCCAACACACTTGCACCTTCAATATCTAGAGTCACCCCCTATAGCTGCCCCATGGGGATGATCTTCTACTAATTCACCATTCTTAGTTGAATCAGAGACCACTACAGCACAGGTCTCCCCATATGCTCCCAAGTCTGCTTTGGTAGGAAGTTCGCATCTGACCCCAAGTCCAAAATAACCTGATCCATCTCATACTCACCTATCTGCGCATGTAGCTTCGTCTCCCATTCCATCCTTATTTTATGCTTACCTATATTTCGTACTACCTGTGGCTCACTCGAAGTGTTTCCGACGCATCTATTTATAAGCTCCTATAGCCCCTTCACATCCTTGCTATCATGCAATAACTTCATACAGGTTTCCAGGAAGGTTGTAAGCATAGAAGGGTACATCTCTTGATCAGGCTTATCCTTGCTTCCTGAGGTGGAGGCCTCAATGAAGCTCTTCTTTGCTTCCATGACTATTTCCTGTGCATGCTCCAAATCAAACTCAACCTCCTTTTTCGGAGCTTTGCAAACCCATATGTTGTCTTCGGGCTCTTTCCCCTTGTCATCCCTTGTTGTGATTCTGCTTTGGAGCACTAAATTCCCGTTCGGATCCTCTTTGCGCGGCTTAGACCTCACCATCTGTAGATTCCGAGTCAACTGAGGTGGTAGCGCCCCTTTATCACGTATCCTTGCTACCAGTGTAGGACACTCTTCCATTTCATGATCAAATAGAGTGTAATATTTGCACGACGGATGTGTTGGGTTAGTGCAATCACAGGCATAATGCCCTGATCCTCTGCAATTGTAGAAAATCAGCTGCCCGTGACCCCTACTAGGTCCTCCTCTGCTCGGCCTCATCCACACCCTTGAAATCCTGTCCGCGCCATCCCCACGCTCTGGTCAGGGGTCTGGTTTTCTACCTGTACCCTATAGGAGGGTGTTCTATCCATCATTAACTCATAGCTTCTGCAATTGTGCTCATCATGCCCTACCAATCTACAGAAGTTGCAAAACAGTTGTTGTAGTGTTTGTACACATGTTTACAACAAATGAAAGTTATCTGTGACATGTTTCCCTGCTACCTGACATATAGCACACCACAATGCAGGCCCCACGCTTGGTCTTGCCTGAAATTCCAACCTCAAAGGCATCAATCCTCCTCCTGCCAGGTAGTTTTCATAGGTCGGGAAATGGTCTTTGTCATGCCCCTGACCCTTGCATTTCAAGCACCATACCTCTTCGCGCACCTCTGGTCGAACTGTTCTGTCCTGCTTCAAATTTTGCATCTCAAGGCAAAGATTTTTCAACTGCACATGGATCTATTGGTCCCCCAGATTTGGATCTTGCATTAGTGTTTCATGCAGCCTCATTGTGATCTCCAAGGCCTCTACCTAAGTTGTTATCTTCTGTTTTGACAACACAACCCTTAGGTGTGGCGGGAGTGAAGCCACAAACCACTCGCGATGTTGTCCGTATGTTAGGTTCATGTTATCTTCGTGGATTGTACACTTAAACCTCTGATCGAGTGCCCAAGGTGTCTCGCCTGGTTGCATTGCGATTTCTTTGAACCCCACAATAGACTATGCTTCAGATTTAGGCCTACTGAATTCTCTATTCAATGTTTTCTGGATGTCTACTACTCCAGCATTGGGGTTATCATTAGAGTAGTTGATATACCAGGTTAGCGCACGATTCTACAAAGCACTAACCAAAGTCTCCTTCTTCATGTGA
This sequence comes from Pinus taeda, assembly GCA_000404065.3. Lineage (NCBI taxonomy): Eukaryota > Viridiplantae > Streptophyta > Pinopsida > Pinales > Pinaceae > Pinus > Pinus taeda. The sequence continues at coordinate 43,966 of APFE031588595.1, forward strand.
TCATCTGTAACGCCCTGAGCTTCCCATATGGCTTTCACGACAGACCAGAACTGGTCGAGGCCCTCATTTCCCAAGCCTTTGAACAAAGTCAGCTTGACTGAATTCGCCATACTAAATTGCGGTGTAGGTGGAGGTGGTACGAGTGAAGTCGCAGGTGATGGTGGTGAAGTTGGAGGTGGTGTGGGTGGAGGTGAAAATCGCGGGAATCCTTGTCTTATTAACTGAATAGCACTTCACATAGAAACTTGCACTATTCCCTCTTCGTCACTTTGCAGAGGTGAAATCAATGGACTATATTGAAGACCCTTTCTTCCTTCACACCTGTAAGTTTTTCCGCTTCACGTAGCCCTAAACATCAAGGTAGCTGCATAACCCACTTTTCGCACAATAAATTTTTAATCTAGGTATTCAAAGATTTCAAGTACTTACCTCGCAGTCCTTTGAAAAAGCGTCGCTCTGCCTTGTTGTAGTTGACTAAGGTATCGATCGCGAATTCAGTTACAAATCCTCATATGATACGATCAAACCAATGATCAATAATGTAGATGATCTTATCCTTAGATGCTTTCAGTTTCTGTACTAGCTACGGGGTCCAAACAATAGGGCCGTCAGGTTTCCACCTTCCTTGGATATCTACTAGCTTCGCGATCCATTTGTATAGCTCAACTAGAAAGGAACAAAAAAATATCTCGTGTATTTCTGTATATAGGTACCTGTCCAGCCACTGTTCCTTCATCAGTCACGGACTTCTGTTCTCTTGTGCCAAAAATTCGTGGATCTTCCTATCCAACCAGTCTCTGATCTATTTCTTAGCTGGAATCCAGTGATACGACATTGCACATCTCTTATGCAGATTCCGGTCTTGGAAACAGAACTATTTGTTGGCTTGAGGGGGCCTAATCCAGGTTCAACATTAGTTAGCCAAAAAAATCCCTACACCACTGGCCCTTTGGGCATCAAATCGTGGAGCGCAGATCGAAGTCTCACCTGAAGCAATATGTGGGGATGCTAGAACCAAGTTTCTGCACCCTGAGATGGTTGTGATGTTGGATTATTCCTCTATTCCTGCCTTTGCGTAGGTCACTTAGCTCTAAGGCTTGCCAAAATAGCCCTCTATTCTGCCCTTCAGTACCTCCGCGTAAAGGTACGATTGTCCTTTGCGCAGCCCTAACCTCTGGCTCCGGTACTTTCATGCTACTAGGGCAGCGTACCATGCAGATTCCCAAACTAGTCTAAGTGTTTTACTTATCTTATTAAAAAATCTGAGTTACCACTGTGTAAATAGATGTTCTTAATTGCATTCACTTAGCCAACATAATTACATACATTCACGCATCATATAAGCATTATAAATGAAATTCATACACAATACAACAAGATTCTTTAACTAAAACAAAGACACGGAAATTGCAGAATACTTCTCTTTATTGATATCTTCAAGTGATTATAGACTCTATCCATCCTGCGCACACAGCTGCAGGGGTCCGTGCACTCAGCTGCAGACTTCCACCCTAGGCCTATGTGCATTCAGCTGCAGACTTCCACCTAGGCCTCTGCACATTTAGCTGCAGAGCCTCTACCTATGCTACGACCCAAAACTTAGACTTCTTACTTTAGAGCTATGACTATCTTAGACTTATCTTCGCTATTCAAGACTACTTAGAGCTTACTTACTTAGCTCTTTTTATACAATCCCATGGTCCGCGGACCATGGGTAGATCTTTTACAACCGAATTTACTTTACAAAACTAAGGGCAGATAACGCTTTATGAATCATGACACCTTCGCACTCTGCGACCACAAATGCGGAGACATTACTAGTTTAGTACAAAATTCGACTCAAAACATGGGCTTTTAACCCCAAAACTATCCTTGGGGGATCTCGTTCCCAACACGGGATGATCCAATATGCTCTCTAGGCTGGCCAATATTTGAGCTCCAATTTTCCTTTTAGTAGCCTCTTTTTGCCATCAAGGAGCTGCTCATAAGGCTCCAAAATTCACCCAATCTTTAGTTATCTTCATCACTTCAAGACTGATAGTCTAGGGCTACTTTGGGTAGCCAACACACTGCCCTCCACCATATCAATGACACCCAATCCAATCACTACAAGGTCTGCTCCTATGAAGGCTCATGATCACCAAATCAAGCCTCCAAATTGGCTACCAAATGCTGCTAGTCAAATTGATCCAAAACTGGTCAAAGCAATAACCCAACACAAGTCACTAATGGAGAAGAATACATACTTCTTCACTGTTGTTCATGGGCAGTGTTCTAGTGACTGGTTAGGGCTCCCCTATAACCTAAAACATCCGAAAAATCATGCACAAAACACACCTTAAATTATGCGGCCTCCTCTCTTCTCCAAGTTAAGTGACCTTGTTGTTTGAGGAGGCACCTACAGCTCCATGTCTAGGCTTGCTTGACCCTCAAAATAGTACCTACAAGCCTGCGACCTAATCACCACAGAAAGGTCCCTTACCTGAATTCTTTTAGAGGATTCCCTTGCATTTTCTTGCCCATAATAGTCCCTTATTATTGTGGCCCTCTCGCAAGGTACCTCGGCCCTCCTTCCAACACCTAGTGACCTGAATATGGCCTCTAAATCTCCCTTTAAACTCTCGCTGACCTATCCTCCTTACTGCGGCCCTCAAAATAAGTATTCCCTCTCCTCTATGAGCTTCTCTCTTGTGTTTTGTTGCACTTTTGGATGAGGCATAATGTCCTCCGCTCACCTCCTATATATACACATAAGGGGGGCTCCTAAAACGCCATTCTAGGGCTTGACAAGATGTCACAAGGCTAAATAGCATTAATTCGACCTTGACACTTCTTGTGCAAACCCACACATAACCTTCAAAAATTCATAACTTTATTTCTAGAGCTTCTATTTTAGTGTTCTTCAAAGCGCTGGAATCGCTATGCCAAGATTTATCACCTCAAATTTTCTTATGCTCATATTCTTCAAGGTTTTGGCCCAAATCCCGATGGGTGAAAAACCCTAAACTTGGGTTCCAATCCCACAAGTGACTCTTGTGGTGCTTTTTCCTCCAAACATTGAACCCTAGGGATTGGAGTACCTCCCAAGCTACTAAAAAATCAACACTCCCTCTTAACGAGGGTGGTACTTACAAGACTAGGAGGTAGCACATCCTCATCATCACTACTCACAACACTTACCCAACGCTTGGCACTCACAATTGCATAAATCCCTATTATGTGAACTACGACTCCCTTGAAAGTGTCACTGTCATTATTGGAAGCACCCTGCTTCTTCTTCTTTTACTGTGTCACTTTCTAATCCCTCCATGATTATTTCTTAGCAGTTGTAGGAGCACTCGTGTTCCCTACTGACCATGCACTCTTCTTGGGTCTCTTCTTGGGTTGCAAAGTCTCCCTCTGAATCTATAAGCTTCCTCTCAAACTTGACTCCCTCTAAGTCTATGGAACCTAGACCTTCTTCTCGGGAAACTGTGCCCACTCCTATGAAGATTTCACTTGTACCTGCTTCTCTGGAACCTACACCTGCTCCACCTGCTTCTCATGATCCATAGGCTTTCCTATTAGCCTATATAGACAATGCTCTCTAACTCCAAGCACGATACCAGCAAAGTTAGAGCCTCTAGGCTTGAGTCTTGCCTTCCCATCCTGGAACAAGAGCTAAAAACCCTTCTTCTCGATCATCGAGATAGATATCACGCTATATTTGAGTCTTGGTACAAATAGTACATCCTGGACCCACTACACTCATCCTATCTCTATCTTGAATGGCACAACACCCGATCATCAGATCTCCTTCTGACTCTGGTCGCCCAACACCATGTGCAACTTCGAGTCCCATTCAGTTAGAGTCTCAAAAAACTCTAGTGACCCTGTCATATGATTTGTCGCACTACTGTCCACATTCCATTCATCCTCATCGACAGTACCCTGCGAGAAATGAGAGATCATGGAAAATTCCTCGTCCTCCAATCTCTTGGAGAGATCATATATCTCAGTAGAAGTGGCAACACTAGTGACCTTCTTTCCTTTCTTCTTCTCGTCATCTCTCTTCTTCTTCATCACACATCTCGGCAAAAAATGACCCATCTTGCCATAGTTGAAAATCCTTACCTTACTCAAGTCCTTCTTCTGCTTACTCTTCATTCACACTGCAACTGCCACATCGTCATCGAAAATATTCTTCTTTGGATGAAGATCCTCATCTCGCAACTCTTCCTAAATGAAGTCGTCTCACAACCTATTCCAATCTAGAAACTTCTCTTTGGAAAAAATCCCTTTGATGAAGGGCTTCCATTCCTCGGTGAACCCTTTCAAAGCAATCCTAACCATATCAGTATCTGAAATAGTCACACTGGTGATAGAAAGCTCATCTCTGACCTGAGACAATCTTGTTACATGTGAAGTCACTCCTTCACCCTTTATCATCTTGGTGTACTTCAACTTATCCTCCAATACCAATACCTGATGCTTGTTCTTATTCTGGAACAAGTTCTGAAGAGCCATCCACATCTCATGTGCAGTGTTCTTCCCAGACAAATGAGGTATTATGGTATCCTTCACACCATCTAGGATGATCAATCTCACCCTCGTGTCAAAATCCTCGTACACTTCCATCTCCTTTGGGTTAGTTTCTTGATGGCTTTCTCGGTGAACTTCTAGATCCTTTTGACCTGAAAGACCAACTTGATCCTTTCCTTTCATGGACTAAGTTGGACAACCCCTCCAACCTGTCCTCATATAAGATACCAACCCTCAAATTCGACATTGTCACCTACAATGTGACCAAATCCCTCTTAATATGTACTTTGTTGTGCACAACTCTGATTCACTTACTTCCAAAGTAGCTCAAACATGCTCTAATACCATGTTGAGTTTCCATGATCTTGGGTCTAGGATAGGATATTAGAATCTTTGAAGCTACCAAACCAAGAATATCAAGAAGAACTAATTTGCACAACGGAAAATATAAAGCAGTAAATCAAATATGCACAAGTATACACAATATTTAACAAAATTGTACAATAATGTACAACCCAATCTTCGTTATATTAAATTTTTTTTCAATAATACAATATTCTATGGTATACAAGATGCAAAAACAAACTTTGTTGCATATTCTATGTTGTATCTTGTCCCGTCGGTTCTTCGCTCCAGTACTTCTCACTAGCTGTCCCTTAGTCCTTCGAAGGACAACACATTGAGACTGCAGGAGGGCTGCCACCTAACACTGCTACAAATCGCTTTTGTTGTGCAAACAAGGGCTGATCCAATCTTCTCTCTAGGCTGGCCAATACCTTAGTTCCAATCTACCTTGTAGTAGCGTCTTTCATTCATTAAAGAGCTACTCATAAGGCTCCAAAATTCACCCAATCTTCATATATCTTCATCACTTCAAGACTGCTAGTCTAGGGATACTTTGGGTAGCCAACACACTTCCCTCCACCAAATCAATGAAACCCAATCCAACCATTGTAATATCTTCTCATATGAAGGCTCTCGATCACCAACTCAAGCATCCAAGTTGGATCCCACAGGCTTCTATTCAAACTAATCTAAAATTGGTCAAAGCAATGATCCAACACAAGTCATTAATGGAGAATAATACATACTTCTACACTGCTGTTCATGGGCAATGTTCTGGTCACTGGTTAGGGTTCCCACTCTAACCTACAAAAACCCAACAATCATGTCCAAAACACACCTTAAATTATGCAGCCTCCTCTCCTCTCCAATTTAAGTTACCTCGTTGTTTGAGGACACACCTACAACTCCATGTATAGGGCTATTTGACCTTCAAAACAATACTTATAGGCTTGCGATCTAATCACCACATAAAGGTCCCTTACTCAGCCTGTCTCAGGAGGATTCCCTTGCATTTTCTTTCCCATAATAGTCCCTTATTATTACGGCCCTCCAACAAGGTACCTTGTCCCTCTTGCCAGTACTCGGCCACCCAAATTTGGCCTCCAAATGTCCCTTCAAACCCTCGCTAGTTTGTCGTCCTTACTGTGGCCCTCAATAGAAGTATTTCCTCTCCTCTACAAGCTTCTCTCTTGTGTTGTGTTGCACTTTTGGATGAGTAATATTGTCCTCCACTCACCTCCCATATATACATGTAAGAATAGCTCCTCAAAATGACATTCTAGGGCTTGACAAGCTATCACAAGGCTAAATAACATTAAGCCGACCTTGACACTTCTTGTGAAAACCCACACATAACCTTCAAAAATTCATAACTTCATTTCTAGAGCTCTGATTTTGGCGATCTTCAAAGAATTGGAATTCCCACGCTAAGTTCTATTACCTCAAATTTTCTCATGCTCAAATTCTTCATGGGTTTGGTCCAAATCTTGATGGGTGCAAAACCCCAACCTTGGGTTCCAAGCCCACAAGTGACTCTTGTGGTGATTTTCTCTCTAAAACCCAAACCCTAGGGCTTGGAGTACCTCCCAAGATACTAAAAAATCAACACTTTCGTGCCCCTTTCTTAGGATCGTACTACTACTTTCCTTCTAGAGACTCACTCTTGTCTCCCCTCTCATGAATGCCTCCTTTTACACATTGCAATTTGTGTTTCACAATGTCAAATTACTTTTTATTCAAAGGTTATGTGTATAATCTCTTATGTTATCCATTCAAACCAAGAAAAACCTTAAGTTATGGTGGTTGGGCCAATACTCCAATTGGGGATCCTACTCCAAACAGTGTGAGGTCTAATTAGGACTTCACATCGGACCCCCTGTATGTTGGTGGTATCCAACATTGTCAACATTCAGGTGCTAAAAGGAAGTCCAAATGACAAGTTGTGCCCATTGAGTTTTTTTTGAATCTCTTATCTTAGATGGCTCACCTTGAAATTATACTCATGTTTTTTTCCAATAAATCCAATGGTAAAATTTTAATCCCCAGTGAACCTCTTTATAACTTGTCTCAATTGAATTTTGTTGATGATGGTAATACATCCATACCCAAGCATATATTTCAGTTTTTCAAGTTTTTTGAATCTTATGGAATTGATTGTGAAGATGTTGCTTGTGTGTTTTTCTTCCTCACCCTTGAAGGTTGAGTTAATTGATGGTTTCATACTCTACCACTTGCTTCCATTCATTTATTTGATCAATTACTTAGGGAGCTTCACCAAGTATTTGATATGTATTATTACTGGGATGATCTTAAAATGAATATTCAACTTAAAATGAAGCCTGATGAATCAATGGAGGATTTTTAAAATAGATTTCTTTGCGTGTTATGAGTTTCTTGAAGAAGATACAGATTGGTATTTCTTTCAAGAAAAGTTTCATCACTTGGTTCAAACCTCCTTGAAGAAATATGAAAATGAATCCTTGGTTAATAGTGCTCTCCCAACTTTCGTTAATCATGGCATGTCTCTAATTTCAAAGGAGAAATATACCACTCCTTTTATTCCTTCTCCTAATCAGATTGTTGATCCATTCAGCTGAGATCTCATCCAAGAAAACTTTGAATGAGGGTGAAAACCAATCCCTTGAATTTTCAAAATGATATTAACATTGATAACTTCAATCATGAATTTATTTTATTTGAAGCATGACCTCTTCAAGGGATGCTTCTCCTCATCTATCCTCCCATTCTCATAACCCCTTGTCTCTTGATCTGCTTGACCAGCCTCTTTCAAACTCTTATGATTTTCAGTTTTTTAATCCAACCTGTGAATAGGTGCATTCCAATCCAAGCGGTGAATAGGTGTCAGGTAGTCACATTTCATAGGTAGAGGAGCGTAAAGGTGAGGATTGCTTCGATCTTTCTTCTCTTTTTCAAAGTCCTATGTGTTAAGTGGTGTTTCTCCTTTCTTGTTGATATTAAATCTAGTAATCTTGGTAGCATAAGAGAAATTTTGAGGTCTAAAATGGGTATCAAAACAAAAATGTGCAACCAAAATCAACTTTATAAGAACCAATAGGATTCAAGATGATGATGCCAACCATGGGGGATGATTCACCATTTTTGGAGTAAAAAAGTAAAAAGATTAAAAAAATAAAAATAAAAATTTCAACTCGTATTTTCAACTTATCTCCCTACTGTTTTACTCAAATTTTGAAAGAGATCACTTGCTGGATGTGGAATTTAATTCCATATCCAATGAGTATCCATGTTGCATACTTGCGATGGACCTTGCTACATGAAAAAAATGATTGCAAACACATTCATGTATTTCTCATTTTGCATGTACTAGGGTCCATCAAAAGTATGCAACATGGGTACTCTTTGCATGATGAATTAAATTCTACATCCAATAAGTGATCCCACTCAAAATTTGAGTAAAATCGTAGGGAGATAAGTTGAAAACACGAGTTGAAAAAGTAGTTTTTTCTTTTTTCCCTCTAAAATTTGATGATGTAATTTAATATTATTTTATTATTTCCACTATTATTTTTTAATATTCCTTAGCAGGCACATTTTAGGCCTCAAAAAATCTCTAATTCCAATCAAATGATGTCAATTTGCCTAAACAATCTGAAGTCTTCGACAACCATCATTATGATATTGTTGAGTCTATTGATATATATGATGATGAATGCCCAAGTGCATCAACAAGACTTTTAGTTTCTAAATAATATTTTGATTTGAAAAATTTAGATATAAAATCTAATTCGGTTAAAGAAGGTGTTCTTAAGGAAACTTCCTCTTCAACTCACTATCCCTTGTGCTATACTATTTTTAATGTGTTAACTTGTGAAGAAGATACTCCATCCTCTTCAAGTTGATCTTCTAATGAGGATATTTATGAATTGACACAAGGTAGTGAGATAATCCATGATGGGGGAGAAAGTAATCAAATCATCCACCATCCATTTCATTCCTTATTATTTCCAGTTTTTCATGAGGACAATTCTTCAATCAGGGTGCTCGTAAGATTTCTCCATCTTTAGATGTGCAATTATAATACTTTTATGACTCAAGTAATTTTTTTGTTAAAATTGGAAAATCTGATGAAATTAGTGATGTAGATTTATGCCACCCTGACAATAGTAATCTTATTGAAATTATTGGTAATAGTTATCTACGCACCATGCACAATCTGATTCAATCTTCAAAATGCAATTCTACACTGCTTGAAAGTTCTACGACATGTCAGGAAGTAGAGGCACTTAAATTTTCGTTGATGGTTATGTCAAGTTCTCACAATCTTGATGAGAACCCTGAACCATGTTAGATTTGGATTTTCCCGCAAAACTCTTCTCTTTGCATGGTTTCACTGAATGTAAAATTTTTCTTGAGATATTTTTGGCATTTCGGATTTAGTTTTTCTATTCCTCAAGATCAGGTTTATGATCAGATCAAGAATTATGTTGTAGTTAATTCTTCATGCAAATCTCTTGTATCAAACTTGGGTTAGGAGTGTATACCTTTCATGGATGCACAAAGCTATGAAGTTGATCATTTTGAAGATAATCATTAGCTAAAGGATTCATACCTATCAGATTCTTTTAAAATAATCAACTCCTAGTTTTTCTTGTGAATGTTGTGATGCTAATAATTTTCTTTATGGAACAAGACATACATCTTCAGTAATAGTAAATGCTTGAGTGTTTTGTTGAGCCAAGTTCCTCTTTTTCATTCATTATACCCTTATTGGTTTCATGTGTTTGCTATTCTAGCATTCCTTTTCAACTCTTTCAATGATCATGGTGTCGTTTCAATTTCTAACTAGTTACAAGGAAATGGTTTCTCACATTCATGGAAAATTTTAGGGGCGAATGTTCGCCCTTTGGCGAAATTAAGGGGTTTTAAATTTTAGTGGTCGAATATTTTGTATCATAGTACATTTTTAGAAATCACCTCAAATAGCCCACCTTATTTTAAGGGAGAGGGTAAAAAAGGTAAATTTAGCCCTTGAAATTAGGAGTTACAACCTTCCATTCGCCCTAATTTTCAAGAATAGGTTTTATTTAAGTGAATGCTATGGGCCAAATACCATATTATAAAAGAGATATGGTAAATTAATAAAATATAAATAAATGAGAGGTATGGTAAATAAATAAAACATTTTTTATATTTACTCCATCAGTCACCTTATATACATGCAAGGGTGTAAACAAATAAAATATAAGTGAAGTGGAGGTATGGTAAATAATAAAATGTCTTTTTATACTTACTCAAAAGGTATGGTAAATAAATAAAAATAAAAATAAACTAGATGTATGGTAAATAAATAAAACCTCTCTTTATATTTAGTCCATAACCCTCATTCTATTTATGAAGGCTCAAAAAAGAGGTTTTATTTAAGTGAATCCTATGGGCCAAATACCATATTTGTAAAAGAGGTATGGTAAATTAATAAAAATATAAATAAACAAGAGGTATGGTAGACAAATAAAACATTTTTTTTATATTTACTCCATAAGTCACCTTATATTTATGAACACTCAAAAAATGCATTATATTTAGGTGAAACCTATGGGAAAAATACTATGGGACAAATACCATGGGCTAGACCCTTATTAATACCATGCAAAAAAACATTATTAACCCTAATATTAGTATTAATAAAAATAAAAATGGCTGGCCCATGGTATTCACCTGGAATGTAGCCTATTTAAATGAGGGAATTAAACCAGCATAGATCCATCTTTATTCTGGATCTACTAACCCCCGAGAGGTATCAAATATCGTGATATGTAAACTAGCATAGAGTGAAAAAATATGCCTATTTAAATGGGGGAATTAAACCAGCATAGATCCATCTTTATTCTGGATCTACTAACCCCCGAGAGGTATCAAATATCGTGATATGCAAACTAGCATAGAGTGAAAAAATATTTGATCCCTCTCTGAGCTTGGTGGATCAAGAGTAAAAATGGATGTTGTAATTTAGTGTATGTTAAACATTTTAGCTTGGTTAAAATAAAAAATAAAATAAAATTCAACTATTAATTTTATTAATTTTTATAAATTACTATAGTAATTTTTAAGCTCCAAGTTTATGATAGCCCATGGCATTGATAAAACCATGTTATTCATTTGAGCATAGACTATTTAACGGGGAAATTCTATCATCTTAGATCCATCTTAATTCTGGGTCTACCAGTTTATGATAACCCATGGTATTGATAATACTATGGTATTCATTTGAGCATAGACTATTTAAAGGGAAATTCTATCATCCTAGATCCATCTTAATTATGGGTCTACCAAGTGTGCAGAGGGATATATAGGTTGGTTTTTATGATAATGAAGATATTAAATAGACTTAGGAAATTATATTGTAAAAACATCTTAAGGTGAATAGTTTAGGGCATAGACATTGGACAAGTATATTTGTATACTTCTGTTTTAAACTGAAACAAATCTAGGGCTAAAAGGAATGGATTGATTGCACTAGACATCCTTCTATAACTTTCCAACATATGTTGGAGTAAACAGATTGTAATTTGGGTAATTTTTCTAA
>APFE031588595.1:59052-112470 GCA_000404065.3 Pinus taeda
TGTGATTTTTTTATTTTTTATTCTATTTTTTTTTATTTTTTATTTGTTTTGTTCATTTGTTTGAGAAACTTAATATTATTAATAAAAAAAAAATTGTCAAAAAAATTCTCTATTCTCAAGCATACATAAAATAAAACGTTGCAACTACTTTACTTACTTTTATATATTTTTGTCCCTACATTTCAAAAATAAATAAATAAATAATTTGAAAAGCGTAAGACATTATTTAAGGTTCAAGGTATATTCAAACATGGTTATTAACAGCATGGTTATTAAAAAAAAATATTCCAACCTAGAAATACACTTTAACAATTTCTTCATAAACCAATTTTAAACAAATCAGTGTCAATGTTGAGAACCAGAGGTCCCATACCTTTTTGTTTTGATTTGTAGTGCACTGCATATCATATTTCTTTAAAATTGTTAGCGGAGGTGTTCCTTTGCTTCTATTTTGTTATACAAATAGGAGAGTTAAAACTAACACATAGAAAATAGGAACTAATTCCTAAACTAGGGCAAGCGCACACCTAATGAACAGACTCTCTCCAATAATACACATTTTCCATTAATTTCAACACTCCCCCTTAATGGAGAAAGGTTTTACGAGTACTCCTATCATCTCCCTAAGTAATTCAAATTTAATTCTTCCAAGGGGCTTGGTAAAATGTATGTTGCATTATCTCAAGTATTACAGTATTCAATATAAATTTCTTTCGACTAAACCTTCTCTCTAACAAAGTGAAACTTCGTATCAATATGCTTTGTGTTTTTGTGAAACACGGGATTGTTTGCAAGTTTGATTGGGCTTTGATTTTCACATTTGATAAATTAACATATTTTTGTTCTTCTCCAGCATTATGGGAAGTCTCCTCAACCAAATTGCCTCACACGTAGTTGAACACATTGATTGATACTCCGCTTCAGCCGAAGATAAGGATATAGTGTTTTGTTTCTTGTTGCTCCATGCAATGACCCCAAACCCAATGCTAAATGCATAACCTCTTATGGATCGTCTATCATCCAAATTTTCGCCCAATCTGAATCTGAAAAACATGTTAATCTAACATCACAAGAATCAGTATATTTAATACCAAAGTCTAAGGTTCCTTGAAGATACCTTAAGATGCATTTCGCTGCCATCCAATGACTCTCAAGAGGTTTTGACGTAAATTGACTCAAAGCACTGGCTGCAAAAGCTAAATTAGGTCTAGTTGTAGTTAGATAAATAAAACTTCCAACTAGTTGTCTATATAGTGTTGCATCCACCTCCTTAGAACCATCATCATTCTGAAGTTTGACATTCTGTTGTAAAGGCATTGAGACATCTTTGCATTGATCCAATTTGAACATTTTCAATAAGATCCCAATATACTTCCCTAAAACAGAAAGGTCTAGCCAAAATCCCTCCAGACTTCCAAACCCAAACAATAGTGTAACTCTCCAAGGTCTTTCATTTAAAAAACCTATGACATTTGCACTTTGATTTCTTTAATGAGCTCATCAACATTTCTTGTAATAATAAGATCATCTACATATAAAGAAAACAAAACAATTTGCCCATTTTCATCAAACACGATATACATATTTGGGTCTGTTTTACTCCTCTTTTAACTATGCTACAGGAAAAATGAATCAATTTTTCATACCACGACCTGGGTAACTGTTTTAAACTATCTAATGCCTTTTTTTAATTTGCAGATTAAACGCTCCTACCCCTATTTGATAAACCCTTTAGGTTGTTTTAAATAAACCTCTTCTTTCAATTCTACATTTAATAATGCAGACTTCACATCTAGTTGGTGTAGACTCCAATGATGTTTTGTAGCTAAAGCTATCATCATTCTAATAATGTTTAGCTTAGCTACTGGAGCAAAGGTCTCGTCATAATCAATTCCTTCTCCTTGTGAGTAACCTTTAGCTACCAACCTAGCTTTGTATTTGTCTACACTACCATCAGATTTAAATTTAGGTTTATATAACCACTTGCAACCTATAGGTTCTTTCCCTTCCGAAAATTCAACTAAATCCCAGGTTTTGTTTTTAAGTATTGACCCATATTCCTCTTCCATGGTTGCCCTCCATTCATCATATTGACTTGCTTATTTATAATTTGAGGGTTCAACGACATTTAACATACTAGTTATAAGAGCATGATTCCTATATCTTGCTGGTAATTGAGTTTGCCTACCTGATCTCCTTAGTGGTGAAATTGCCTCAAATCTGTCTTGCTCATTCCTTGGTGGACTTGGCTTACTAACTGTACCTGCATCACTTGATTCTTCCTTTCGTTGTTGTTGTTGCTCATGGTTGTTCCTTGTTTCATCACTTCCTTCTTCCACCAGCAAAGACATGTGCCACTCTTCATTGCCTTTATCACAGTTTCCATCATCAACTTGCTCATGGAATGCTACATCTCTACTAGAAAGCACTTTGTGAGTAGAGGGATTAAACATTTTATATGATTTAAACTCTGTACAATACCCTACGAAAATGCATTTAATGGACTTTGAATTTAGTTTCTTCCTATCCTCTTTTGGAACATGAGAAAAATATTTTGAGCCAAAAACTCTTAAATGATTAACCGCAGGCTTAAAACCTAATAAAGCTTTGAATGGAGTTTTAAATCAAGAATTTTTGTTGGATTCCTATTCTTTAAATACACTACAGTATTTATTGCTTCTGCCAAAAAACATTAGACATGTTCTTACCTTTTAACATGTTGAGTGAACACTTCACAAGGGTTCTGTTCTTTCTCTATACAACCTCATTCTATTGAGGAATGTGGAGTATTGTAAACAGCTGAAATATCCCATAGTCCTTGAAATATTTGATGAAACCACCTTACTTGTATTCTCTCCCTTGATCCGAGTGGAGAATTTTGATTAACTTCCCTGTCTATTTTTCAACCATGCTTCTGAACTCTTTAAATTATTCAAAAGTATGACTCTTTTTGTTGAGAAAATATACCCACGTAAATCTTGTGCAACCATCAACAAATAATAAAAAATAATAGGCACCTCCTAATGACCTTGTCTGCATCAGCCCACATATATCAGAGTGCACACAATCTAGTATACCTCTATTCTTTCTATTTAATCTTGCGGAAAACCATCCCTGTGCATCTTTCCAAGAGCACATGCTTCACAATAAACATGAACATTTTTTAAAACACGGAGACCATTGACCATACCTTGTTGAAGTAGCAATAGGTCACGAAAATTGATATGACCCAATCTTTGATGCCACAAATTCTCTCCAGTCATAATTGTTGAAGTCAAGGCTTGGTGTGGTGCGCTCTTTACCAACTTGTACAAACCTCCAACTCGAATACCTAATGCGATTGGCTTCATATGATCCAGCAGATCTTTAATAACACAATAAAACTTAATAAATTCTACATTCAAATTTTGATCTCTTATCATAGAGAAAGAGATTGGATTCTTTTTAATTCCAGGTACATACATCACATTTTGAATATGCCTAATATTACCATCAAGTAATCTCACTGGAATATTTCCATACCCCTTAATTGGGTACCCTCTCTCATCACTAAGGTAGATATTAGCACCATTGTTGGTTTCTTTAAAAATTTCAAACCAATGTTTGTTACCTGTAGTATGAGTGGAAGCTCCTAAATCCACAAACCAAGTTTCTCCTTCATCATTATCCGGATAGAAAGTAGAAATAGATACAAACAATCTGAGATTCTGATTTTGATCTTCATAAGCAAAGTGCCATGCATGCTTTTTATGTCTATGTCGATTTTCATCAAGCTTCTTCTTATGGAAATTCCTAGCAATGTGACCAGATTTACCACAGTAAAAACATTTGATCCCTAAATCATTTCAGGTCGAAGACATACCTTGAGGTGGCTTTCTTTGTGGTGTACCTCCGCCTTTCAGTCATGCCCTTGCTATTCCTCTAAAAGGCTTTTTCTTCTCCATTAATGCAAGATCTGAATTCTAGGCTTTTAGAGTCATCCGCCTCTCTTCCTCTTGTATCAATATCCCTGCCAATTCTTCGAAATTAGGGGCTTTCTCCTTTGAGTTCAAGCCTATAACAAATATCTGATCATTAGTCATACCATTCATGGTAACCGTGATGAGAACAGTGTTTGATATTGTCTCCCCTATATCGGCCAAGTTATTTCTCAGCTCCTTGATTCGAGAGATTAATGCAATCACTGGTTCACTCTCCTCCATTTTAATGGAGATAATCTTGCTCTTCAAGAACAATAGGTGATTTGTATTTTTTTATCTCATATGACTCCTTGAGAGTTGTCCAGATCTCATTTGTTAATTTACACTCTCTAATATGAGGGATAATCTAGTTGTTAATTTATACTCTCTGATATGAGGGATAATCTAGTTGTTAATTTATACTCTCTGATATGAGGGATAATCTAGTCTTTAACTGACAATTTCAACAACACTTTCATTGTGTCCTCCCTCTTCTCCCAATCATGAATTTTTGCAGTTGTTCCGCCTCTACAATTGACTTCAACTCCTCCCTATTTTCAATCGCCCACTCATTTTTCCCCAAGCAGAGTCTGGAATTTGAATTTCTAATTGAATAGTTCGTCACATAAAGCTTCTCTACCATCTGATTATTCATCGTAATAGGTTGATCTATGGATCTGCCTAAAAAACTTCCAACATCTAGCAATTGATAAAAAAACGTATTCAATTACCAGGTATGTCGCCAGTGGATCTATCTCAAGATTTTCGATTCAAATTTGTAGGTTTTCGAAAGAAAAAAACCTCAGTGATATTACACTAGGGCGATCCCAAATTAGAAAAAAAAATAAGGCATTGATTACCTATGAACTCTGCCCACCGAGTTGGAATCCACCTCGTTCTTTCGTTCACTTTTGTTTGTAAGGACTTTGGACACCACATATCTCCACAATGGTATGATATTGTCCACTTTGGGCCTAAGCCATGGATTTGCTTTTGGACTTACCCCAAAAGGCCTCATACCAATGGCGATATTTGTCCATCCTTATATACCCATGATCCTCCCCACTTCTAGTCAATGTGGGACTTGGTCGATACCAACAATCCTCCCTCGAAACAAAGGACCATCGAGCTCCCCTCAAACGATTATCCATCCGTCCCACTCTCTAACCATACCAGGATTCTCCCGCTCCATATGCGTTGGAAAGCACACGCCCTACATGGAACACCACCTGCCTCGAGAGCTTGCTCTATCCCAGGTCAACTCCTCTTCACCGTGTTGGGACCAGGACACGTCCATGAAGAATCTGGAGCACAACGCCTGTCTAACCGAGCTCATCCACGGATCCCATCGTGATATTGCCGGGGCCCACCACCTTCGTTCTCTTCACCGTGTTGGGACCAGGACACGTCCATGAAGAATCTGGAGCACAACGCCTGTCTAACCGAGCTCATCCACGGATCCCATCGTGATATTGCCGGGGCCCACCACCTTCGTTCAGCATTCCGAGGATTCATCCACTTGGCTAACTTCAGGGCATGGCTCTGATACCACTCGTAAGGACTCTGGACACCACATATATCCACAATGGTATGATATTGTCCACTTTGGGCCTAAACCCTCATGGATTTGCTTTTGGACTTACCCCAAAAGGCCTCATACCAATGGAGATATTTGTCCATCCTTATATACCCATGATCCTCCCCACTTCTAGTCAATGTGGGACTTTGGTCGTATACCCAACACTAGCTACTAAGGCCATATTCATTTTTGTCTCTTATGTTGTCCTAAGATATTCAAATTCAGAATAAGAATTGAGGTCTTGTTTCCACTGTAGATTGCAGTCAGTTTCTTGAACATAATATATAGTAGATTATCTTTTACTAATCAACTGGATATCCCTCGCAGGAAGAATCAAAGTGACTGTTATTCACATTATTTGTCAAAAACATCCACACAGAAGGAGATCTAAAGTGACACTGATTTCAACTATTGTCAAAATGGAGGCAAGAGAAAAGGAAACTTTGTATTCAACAATGCTCTTAATTTCATATGTACATGCATAGACATATTAGTAGAAAATATTGAAGGGTTGCCTAAGTAATATTTTCCAATCCACTACATTCTTTACATCTTGTAAATAAATAACTCGGAATAGTTCATTACACTACTTGATATTCTTTATTAATCAGTGGTTAAGATTTTGATATTGAACTAGCTAAGATTTTTCTTCCTTCTATGAAATTGTGTGTTCTATAACGCTTCTTTTCCATTCACTATGTATAACATATAAAGTGTGTCTAATGTAGTAGGAAGATTGGAAAGTCTTGTGATACTTGAACTATGTTACAAGGCAGAATCCCAACGGAGCAGGGTAGGTGCATCCACACAAAGGGGTCACAAATACCAAAGTTGGTATTGGTTAGTGCCTTGAGCTAGAAAATTTCCTTTACCCTTGTATTAATAGTGAATCTGGAGAGGATTCTAATATTATCTTTATAATATTTATATCAGTTAAGATTGATGAATAAAATTCATAAGACATGAGCTAGGATGTCCTTGCAAGGTGGTTGTTGATTGTTGGAAGCTATGATGGCCATTATGTCAGGCCAGGTGGTCACACTCCCTTGATCATGAGCACTATTGTGGTCAATATGGAAGAATTCATAGTTTAGATTGATTGTTTAGCAGTGATAGTTAGTGGGCTCATTCACAAAATCTTCTATTTCACTAATCCTTTTTACAAAGTTGTCAGATTCAATTTCCAAATGTTTTAATTACACTATAGAGTTGAGTTCTGAGAGAGTTGTGATTCACAGTGTTAAGTATAGCAGTGATGACACTTGAACGAAGACAAGCATAGTAAAGGTATCAGACTCTGTTATAATCTTACGTGCATATTATAAGGGACTTGGTTGGCTTTTTTATAATTTTATAAACAAGTTCCATGTCGTGGAAATGTGAACAAAAACAATGATATTGCCACCAAGTGGCTCTTGTCATATATGGTTTTATACTTTTTCAAAAAATTCTCTAAGAGTTCACAATGCTAAGATTCACTAGGACTTTACAAGATTTTATTTTAGTGAAAGATTCACCAAGATATTACAAGATTTATAATTAAGTAAAATATTTGCCATGCTTGGTGAGGATTCGCCCAAAAATTAATATACATATTATATATTGATAAAATCGCCTTCCATTTTTCCTATATACCATGGAGATTCGCCCATTTATTATACATATAAATTTGGGGGGGTTCTTAAAATTTTCCCTGCTCACATTCAACATGTGAGGAAGATGATAGTATTGTTCAAAGCATTTGCAAATTTATTCAAACCAATTTATCTTTGTTGTCTACTAACTGGGAATATTATGCTTTAATCAACCCATCTGATCATAATGTGGTTCTAGTAACTGTTATTCAACTAATGATTTTCTCACAAGTATATCAGATGATAGTTGTTTTGCATCAATTGATCTTTATGGTTCATCGTCTCACTATTCAGAGGATTGTCAAGCAGTTGAGGCACTTCATCCTTCACCGATGGTTATGTCAGGTTCTCAATATCTTGACAAGCCTTTTGAATATGATTAGATTCATTTTCCCTTACAATATTCTCATCTCGATTCCATGCTATTAATTGAAAATTATTTTTCTCAAGGATTTCAAGGTTTTCGAGAGGATAGATTTTGATTTCATGATCGAATATATGATTGCTTGGAAACATATTACTTAGCAAGCCATTTTGAAAATAACAAGCTTAGAACTATCTTGATGTTTGCTAAGAAATACAATACAAATGAAGGTGCATTCACAAGAATCCTATGAGGTTTGCTTCATTCTTTTTATAGGCAGGACCTTCACTCTTTTGTGCATTAGATATTCAAGTTCTTATCTTCTCTTTTGCACGTTATGTTATATTGGTTTTAATCATTTGTATCTTTGTGATTGTAGGCCAGGAACAATTGCGGTGGTTACATTGGAAATTCCATTACACTTGACCCTGATGTTTAGCTGGTTAGGTTAGGAGTAGGTCTAGTTGCATTTTAGTTTCCTTTGTACACTCACCCTGCACTTGCTCTCTTGTTTTCTTACTTTTTTTTGCAAGTTACTTTTATTTCATTCCTCCAGTTGCTTTATTTTTTGGTTTGATTTCGTTGTTTTGTCATGAAATTTCTTTCGTGTTTTGCTTAATAAGGATTTGCATGAAAGATTCTCCTTTTGGCTCGAAAGGAAATATTGTAAACTTGAAAATGGAAATTGTGACGACGGACAATTCTTGGCTAATTTTTTATCCTCTTCTCTATTTGGGTTTATATATCTTTAAAGTCAATGATGTCTAAGCGGAAAATATGATTTGTTGCAGACAAAAATCCTTTGGTCGAACTATGAAGCCCATATCTCTATTATGATATTCACTCCTAACTCAACCTTGTATTGAATGGTGTTTTGATATGTTGACTCAACCAAGTGGAGAAGGGAAAGGAGAAAAAATTTAAATGAGAATATTAACTTCAGTTATCTTTCAAATCCCTTAAACAAGTAAATAAAATCTCTTGCAAATTAAATAAGTTGGAATCCCTCTTCCACCATAAAAAAAATAAGTGCCTTTGCACATTCTATTAGATAAATAAATAAAAGGGTGAAAGAAGTGAAAGGATTCTTGTGCAGAGAGGTGAAGCAACTAACTTCACTAGGGTATCGAACATACTTATTGGTAGCAAAGTGATACTTATGATTCCTTGAGGTGACTCCACTAGGGTACTGGCTAGGTTCATTGGCATCAGAGCAACATCGAGGCACGTGCTTATCAAAATCTCAGCATACTTATTATCCTTCTCCCCATCGAATAATTGAGGTATGACTAGTCTTGTAAATGTGTTTGAAGTTGAGAAAGGAAAAGAAGAGGTTATATCTTTAACAGGGATAAGTGGCAAAGCCAAGGTAATCTACATGGTGAGTCAATACTTTCTGAAAGAGTTATACCTTTCACTTAAAGATAAGACTTAAATAAAGAAGCTAGAGATCTACTAGTGTATCATCAAGTGTTGATGTTGCAATCAAAACGCTCCAAAATTTTTCTTACACTTGAATTTTGGAGCTTACTGAGGATCTTACGATCTATCGCCCCATGGTTACTTCATGGCCGGTCAATGTTCTTCTAAATGTTTAACTCTTCTTACTGGGTTCTACGTGTCAAAGTCACTTACACACACATGTTCAATCCTTGATGAATTCATAAGCACACTTCCTTTATGCAGGCTTGAACAGGAATAGCACAGTCCAACAAGATAGTGTTTGCGCAATGTTTAACCTATGTCAACAGTTGGTGCACACTTTCCATTGATAGTCCCTCTCACTTTTTTTGCAATTGTACTTCTATTTTGGTGAGTTTTCTCAATTGTCGCTTTTACACACCTTTTCTTTCACAAGTGTCGCTTTCCCATTTACGACTATCATTTTTGCTTTATTCCACTTTAACAAGTGGAATTTTCATGTTATCTTTATTCTAGCATGTGTCGCCTTCAAGTTCTTTAGTTTTTGTAAGTGTTGCTTTCACATTTTCTTAGTGTTGCAAGTGTCACTCTTAACTATGTTCACTCATGTATGTGTCAAACCTTTGCACATCACTAGAGGTTGCTCTAGCGCACTCGTATGCATTAGATGGTCTTATATATCATTAGAATATGTTTTAAACACATTCCTACACCTTAGTGTACTCCTTGATCACATTCGACATTTGTGTCATAACTTGTATTCTATGGGTTGCAATGTGTCATCTTAATTGTCACAATTAGAAATAAGTGCCGCTTTGTTATCATTCCAAGGTTTGATTGTTATTCATGTGTCATGTGCACTTCCTAGATTGTATTTATCACTTTTATGTGTGTTATTGGTGTTTTGGACTTGTTCGAATGTCTTTTCTCTCTTACTCCACTGATCCCACACTTAGCCATTTTGGAGCTCTTCTTGGTCTTCTTGCCCAGTGCAAGTTGTGAATACATGAACCCTATTTTAGTTGATGATAATTGCCTATTCATGAGCCCCACTTATTAAAACTTTTCCTCCCAGAGTTGTGCATAAAGCTCTTTTCAAGGTCATCTTCCATGGTTGCACATTCAGTACCTTCACAACATAGTCACCTAACCCTTCTCGCTTGTACTGACTCACTTCACTGAGCTTTGCACAATTCTTCCTTGTATAGTGTATATATCATTTCTAGTGATCCCCTGCAAAAGAAAATAGTGCCATACAATGTCTCTTCCTTTCACAATACATTAAGAATCTCTTGGGCAAAGTGGCTTACCTTTTGCTACCTGCTTCAATGAACTGCACAATCTCCTCTTACAGACAACCCCTGCAAAATAAAATTGTGCTAGCATAGGGTGCATAGCACATTTCTAATAAACAATGTGTCATTGTTGAGAAAAAATGTGCTAGCCTCAAGCCTCCACTACTCTCTCGGCGCATAACATAGTTCCATCCAACCGTGACTAAACCTTTAGCCACTAGATCTTGCCTAGTGCACTGAAAATTGGCTCAAACCTCTCCCTCCTAGTGCAGGGCACAGTTTCAGTAGACAGTGGGCCTCTGTTGAGGAAAAATGTGCTACCCTTTAGGCCTCCACTTCCTTCCCAGTGCATATAGCAGTTCTAGTCAATAAGCCTTCAACTCTTGTCCACTAAACTTCCCCTCTATGTTGAATCTTGTCTTATCTTTATTCCTCAACACATGGTGCAATCTTAGAGCACAATGAGGCCTCCTCTCAGTCACTATCAATTTAAAATTCACTCTTATTATCTCCTAAGTCCATGAGCCTAGTCCACGATGTATTATTAGTCAACAAGATCATCATACTATCTCTTACACTTTCCCACTATGATGGACCTTGAAGATCCCATCCTCATAGCACATTGCGCAATTCTAATGAACAATGATGCTTTCTTAAGTCAATATTGAGCTCAATCTCTCCCTACCCATCAAGCCCTTCCTTCTCAGTCCTTTCATAGGCCTATCACAAGAATTTTCTTCCATGAGCATGGTAGAGATAGGATAGATGATTTCAAGATTGATTTTTCCTTTTCATGAGTGATCTTCATTGGCAGTTGTACCAACTCAACATGGCAAGGTGATTCTCAAGGAAGATGTCAAAGAGGAGGGACCAAGAAAAATTTGCAAAGAAGAAGAAAAAAGAAGACTTATCATGAAGACATGAAGAGATACTGGACCAAGACAAATTGAAGACATTTCATGATGACTCACAACGTCCCGATGGAGATCCATGGCCTTTTGGAGGGTGAAGATGAAGAACAAATCAAATCTTTCATGAAGATTGAAGACAAAGCAACAAAGGAAGCAACTTGGCATTGCCACATCGTCATGAAGTTCCATGTCATCATTCTCAAGTTGTGACTTAAACAAGTGTCATCACAATGTCATATGTGTCCATATGTTTTGCCACATCATCATGTGGAATGTAATGCTTTATTTTCAAGAAAATGACAAAATGAAAATATGTGGAAGTCCATGAGTCATATGTGGAATATGTAAAGTCACATGTGGAACAAAGAGTTTTATAGAAGTTAAAAGGTAATTTAAGAGTCCAAGATTCATGATGGTATCTCAAGAGTCATAGGGGATATGAAAGGTCATTCCCTTTGTTATAAAAAGAACCTCATAACTCAAGAAAATAGCTTTTGGAGGCTTAGGATTTGAAGAGTTATCCTTGGCTTGTTTGGCTTTGCATAGGAGAGAATATCATTTTTTTGGAGAAGCAAGAAGTGACTTAATGTTACACTATTGGAACTAGTGCCTCACCATTGTAACCATGTACTTGGATCTTTCACCTAATAATCAGAAGCTCATTGAGACAACACACTTCATGCATGTATCATGAATGTTTTATGACTATTCTTTAGATGTTTGTGGTATATGTTATGTTCATATGTACTAAAGAATTTGAAATACTTCATTGGCTTTGGTGTTCATCTAGTTGAATGTGTGTTGTAGTTTTATTTAGTGATCATTATGTCTATGTCAACTACTTCACTAGATAACTAATGAATCATTCCTTGTTCTCGTGTGCCTCTCTTAGGATTGTACTATTACTTTCCTTCTAGAGACTCACTCTTATCTCCCCTCTCGTGAAGGCCTCCTTGTACACATTGCAATTGGTGTTTCGCAATGTCAGCTTACTTGTTTATTCAAAGGTTATGTATATAATCCCTTATGTTATCCACTGAAACCAAGGAAAACCTTAAGTTATGGCGATTAGGCCGATACTACGGATGGAGCTCCTACTCCAAATGGTGTGAGGTCTAATTAGGAATTTACATTGGGAAGAACCCCTGTATGTTGGCGGTATCTAGTACTGTTAACATGATGATAAGACTACTTATGAGGTATGAACTGGTAGGAAACCTTCTCTTAAACATCTTAGGGTATTTGGTTGTGATTTTAATGCACATCTTTCAAAGGAGAATAAGAGTAAGCTAAATAAGAAAGTTGAAAAGCGTATCTTTATTGGATATAAAAAAGGCCTGAAAAGTTATAACCCTTATAACCTAGAAACTAAAAGGTAGTGTATAATCAAGGTGTAGTATTTAGAGAAGTTAAAAATGTTGTCAAACAAAATGTTCTACCAAGGAAAAAGAACTAGAAAATGTAGAGTTTTAATTGAAGGATGATGAATCAAACTTAGAGGAAGAGGAATCAAAAGATGAAGAACCACATACTTCGGTGTTGAGTTGTTCGATTTGGGAAAGAAGACAACCATAAAGGTATACTCCACCTGATTTTTGCTCAAAATTTGCTTTGTTTAAAATTGATTATTATCCTAAAACTGTTAGAGAGGTTGTGGATTTATAGGATAAAAAACTCTAGAAAAAGGCCATAATTGAAGAAATGACATCCTTGGATAAAAATGAGGCTTGAGATCTATTAAAATTACACATTGGAAGAGATTCCATTGTAAACAAATGGGTGTTTAAGAAGAAGTTGAATGCAGAAGGAAGATTGGAGAAATACAAAGCTTTTGCTTGTTTATAATTGATGATTATCCTAAAACTGTTAGAGAGGTTGTGGATTCAGAGGATGACAAACTCTAGAAAAAGGACATAATTGAAGAAACGAGATCCTTGGATAAAAATCAGGATTGAAATCTATTAGAATTTCACATTGGAAGAGATCCCATTGGAAACAAATGGGTGTTTAAGAAGAAGTTGAATGCAGAAGGAAGACTGGAGAAATACAAAGCTTGGTTAGAAGAAAAAGGTTATTCTTGAGTTAAGGGAATTGACTTTGGCGAGATCTTTTCTCCTCTTTCCAAATTAACTTCTATTAGATTTCATTTATTTGTTGCAACTGATTTTGATTTTCATGGATTTCAAAACAACATTCCTACATGGGGATTTGGAAGAAGAAATTTTATGAAGAAACCATAAGGCTTACAAAGAAGAGAAAGAAAGAGTTGTTGTGCAAGCTAAAAAAATCCCTATATGTGTTAAAACAATAACCAAGGATGTGGTATGAAAAAATTGATACTTATGTATTGGGACTCAGCTTCACAAGGAGCAAAGTAGATCATTTTATATATTTAAAATTAGTTGGTCTTGTATGTGGATGATATGTTGTTGATTGGAAATGAGAGAAAAACCATACACGAAGTGAAAACTCAATTCTCATATATATTTGATATTAAGGAGCTTTGTGCTGCAAATTTCATTTTGGGCATGAAAATTAGAAGAAATCGGGCAAATAAGTAACTCTGGTTAAATCAAAGGAAGTATCTTGAGACAAGATTGTAACAGTTTAATATGCAAGAATGTAAACCGGTAAAGGTGCCTATTCTTGTAGGTGTAAAGTTACCTCTAGATCAATGTCCCAAGACACGGGAAAAGGAATAGGACATATCTCATGTTCCAAATTCTAATGAAGTTGGAAGTTTGATGCGTGGAATGATTTGTACTAGACCAAACATTGGTGGGAGTATTGAGTAGGTATTATATCAAAATCGGGAAATGGGCATTGGAAAATGGTAGAAAGGGTTTTCAAGTATTTACAAGACACTATTAGCTATGGATTGTGCTACCAAAGAAGACCAGGATTGGATAGAGTTTTGTACATACATGGCATTGTTGATGCAGAACGAGGCTAGAGATTTGGGTCGCAAAAGATCTACAAGTCGATGTGTTTAACCTATTCAGAAAAGCTATCAGTTGGATAAGCAAGAGACAATCTATAATGGCACTCTCAACTACATAAGTTGAATACATGACAACCACTCATACGAGCAAAGAATCAATATTGTTACAAAGTTTTTGTTCAAGTATTGAGTTGGTTCAAAAATGTAAGGATATATTGTGACAGACAAAGTGCAATCTTCTTGGCATAAAACCTAGAGTATCATTCTAAAATAACATATTGATGTTCATTATCACAGTATGAAATATATGATTGAAGAAAAAAAAAGGTGTTGATGGTGAAGGTGAACACTTTGAATTTTCACAGATATTTTATCAAATTTTGTGAGCATTGGGAAGTTCTCTTGGTATAGAAAATAATAATAATTATTTTAACAATTCCATTGGTAAAATAAGATTAGTTGGAGATATGGGGAAAAAATCTCTTAATCTTGAGAAATTTTATAGAAGTATTAAAGATATGGGAAAAAAATATCTTAATTTTTTTAATTATGTTGTTTATGTTTTAAGACTTTCAACAATTTCATTACTAGAATAAGAAAAATAGGCATACTTTTTGAGAACCCAGCAAGTAATAAGATTTCACTTAAATCCAAAATAGTTTTCCATGTTTCTAGTAGGATTCAAAATTCTATGATTGAGATGTAAATTTATATTAACCCAATACACAATCAAGTAATAAGATTTCTATGTAGACTAAAATACCTTTCCATGTTCTTTATAAGATTCAAAATTCTTCAAAATTCAATTATCAAGATGTAAATTTTTATGAACCCGCAATAAAGTAATAAGATTTCCATGCACATAACCAAAAAAAAATAACCAACTCAAAACTTTCCATCCCATATTCCATTGAAAAAAAAAAAAAAAAAAAACCTTTCCATTCCATATTCCATATAATGTAGGATCCATAGTTCTATTGTCAATATGTAATTTTTTATGAGTCCAATACAAAGTTGGGTAATAATAGATTCCCATGTAGGTCCCAAAAAACATTTCATGTTCTATGTAAGATCCAAAATTCTAATTCCATGGTTGAGACTTAAACGTTTACTTTACACACCAAAAATGCACAAGGGAGTATTGTTCTATGATAAATTAAAGCATAACTACTTGTATCTAAGAGAAAAAACTTCCATGCAATTCAAATACATCTCAATATACTAAACAACACTGTATATACAATAAGCCCCAAAGGTTAGCTCAACTGGTCGAGTCCCCGTTGTTAAGTATCTCACCAATTGGGAGGTCACAAGGTCAATTCTACTTGACACCCTTGGGGTTAGGCCCTACTAGTATGGCCGAAGGGCTTTAAACGATTCCCATACATATTTCACATACATAATTAATTACACATTTTATCACATACTCATTCCCTTCAAGGTTGATCCACCACATACATGTTTCACATACATATACTTCTAGAGAGAAGGGCTTTAAACGATTCTCATACATATTTCACATACATAATTAATTACACATTTTATCACATACTCATTCGCTTCAAGGTTGATCCACCACATACATGTTTCACATACATATACTTCTAGAGAGATGTAGCGGCCACCCATAAACCACCTCTTAAAAAAAAAAATCAATGTGTATACAATAATGACTCTATTATTCTCTATATATATATTTATCTGCGATCACTCATTGTTCATATAACACACTAATTACATATTTCACCACATACATATTTCCATTAATCTCTGCATATATTTATAAAGCAAATTAATCACACATTTTATCACATACTTATAGGGAGAGAAAAACTTCTACACAACTCAAATATATTTCAATATAATAAACATAAAGTGTACAATAACGACTATTGATCTCTCCATATTCCGATCTTCAGTCATCCATTGCTCATGTACCATGCTAATTACTCACACATTTCACCACATACATAATTAATTACACATTTTATCACATACTGATTCCCTTCAAAGTTGATCCACCACATACATGTTTCACATACATATACTTCTAGAGAGATGTAACGGCCACCCATAAACCACCTCTTAAAAAAAGCAATGTGTATACAATAATGACTCTATTATTTTCTCTATATATATTTATCTGTGATCATTCATTGTTCATATAACACACTAATTACATATTTCACCACATATATATTTCCATTAATCTCTACATATATTTATAAAGCAAATTAATCACACATTTTATCACATACTTATAAGGAGAGAAAAACTTCTACACAACTCAAATATATTTCAATATAATAAACATAAAGTGTACAATAACCACTATTGATCTCTCCATATTCCGATGTTCAGTCATCCATTGCTCATGTACCATGCTAATTACTCACACATTTCACCACATACATACTTCCATTAACGTCATTGGAGTCTTGCAAGGAGTATTCCTGCCAAGCTAGCTTTCCGTGGTCACATAACAACAACCGGCATATTAAAAAAAAAACTGATTTTTTTTTTTTTAAAACTATTATGCCTATATTGAAGACTGTACACTTTGACATATTGCCAGTGTATAGTCATCTCCAATATACTCCACAACATGGTGATTTGTGTCTACTTGATTTCCTGAAAAAACACATATATCATTCATAAGTGCTAGTTTCGAATCTGGCACCTTAAGAAGCCCTTTTAAATCTTTAGGGCATTCATTGCAAACTAAAATCTTTTGAACAACCTAAAAATATGGAAAGCCATGTATATATATTGGATATAAATTGCATAATAATTGGGATGACAATTGTGTGACACTGTCGAAGTCACAAAAAGTAATTTCTTGTCCATCTGTTGCAATATCAGTTCCAGCAGCAACTTCAAACTAGTCAGCAACTTCAGGCTAGTCAATCCATGATGCACCGACCACTTTGGCCATGAATGCATATCTGTCTGCTGCTTCGTCAATCTGCAGTTGGAAAAAGTGTTATATTCAGTATGAAGCGGACATTTCTGCAAAGTGAAACACACAGACACATGCCTTTGTGTCCGGAACACAATGTCATTCACAGGTGTGGACACAATTACACACTCAGCTAGCTGTCTAAATATTTTATTTCTGACAAGAAAATCAGTGAAATCACTGAAAAATTGCATGTACGAAAAGCATATTAGGGAAAAATAATAATAACTCACCACTTTTTGGGTTGGCTTTCCTCCACCATGGCCAGATTTAGTATCAATTCGGCCAATAATGGGGTTGGTCTGTGGGCTATTCTCCACGCTTTTACACAGAACATATTGCATCGTCTATATACACAAGAAGTTCAAAATCGATATAAACAAATTAGCTATGGATTTAAAATAAATTATAATAAAACACACATAATGTCTGTTTGTCAAAATAGGGACGCAAAAGAGCCACCAAAGGTTTATGCGTCAATAGTTGCCTGTAAGCTTCTACGCATCAATAGTTGCCTATAAGCGTCAACATTCACATGTCAAATATTAGTTGACATCTAATGCAGGGCCAGACCATATCAAGTACTCACTGCTAGGAGTTTCAAAGAGTGGAGTGGCACAACACGGTCGTCGTGATCTGCTGTCAATAACATTGTAGCAGGATACTGTAAATTCTGTCCGGGTTTGTCCCATGGTGTCTTTACATTATGCAATGGTGAGTATCTGCAGCAATGAAGAATGTTTTATACAAACAGTTAGATCATGTCTTTTTCAAAAAGAAAGAAGTTTATATAAGTGATATCATATAATGGAGTATATAATTTTAAGGGTTAGTTAGTGGTGTAGAGTCAGATATGAAGTTTTGACAAGCTCTTCAATTCCCTTAGAGCAAGACCTCGTGATCAAACCCTATAATTTACCTGGTTTACCATCCATAAATGTGAAATGTGAGTAAATGTGAGGAAGTATTTGAAGTTTGAAGTTTTCGGTGCTTTCATTTCAAGTAGAAAAAAGAAAAACAAAACCTAACGTAACACTTTTTGACAAAGTGAGTAAAAAAGGAACCAGCCATTTATCTTCATTACAGATTACTAACAGTTTGAATATTATTTAATTTTAGACACTACTACTTATGAGTTCGAGAGACCGGCTCCATTTGTCTTCTTACTTCATCAGCCAATGAAATTCTTCTTCCTTTTCTGAAGAGCCATAATCAGTAGTCCACGCATGGCCTGCAGATTTCAGCACAAGTTCTATCATCAGTTGCCCTGCAGATGCCTACGTCTAGAGATTACCCTAATCAGAGGGGGCGAAGTAGTTGAATATTATTACCAATAGTAAATTTATGAAAACGCAACATGTCCATAACACCCACATGAGCCAGTGTGCAACCAAATAGGTCAGGTCTCTGTTTAAACGCAGAATTAACAATCAAAACCTCTTATTTCACCAAAAAATATTTTGCTAAATCCTCTCTACATTTCTTTTTGAATAAGTTTTAGAAAAAACAATACAGAGACAAAAGCATTTTCTTTGGGATAATCTAAACAACTTTTTCGATCGGATGCTACATTGAAACGAAAGGAGGGAAAGGATTGAATCAACAAACTGGTTATACATGGGCATACCTGATTGATTAACCATGCATCTTATCAACAAATACTTGGGCATACCTGATTTGTGCAAGCTGCAACAAGAAGTCCACCATTACTGCCTCCTTCAATACATAACCTTTTAGGTTGCGTATACCCCTCTGATACAAGGAACTCGGCGGCAGATATGAAATCATCAAAGCAATTTTGTTTTTTGGCAAGAGAGCCTGCTTTATGCCATTCTTCTCCATATTCACCACCACCACGAATATTTGCAATTGCAAAAACTGCCCCTAGATGTCTTGAAATGACAATACGACCAACACTGAAGTCTGGGGTGATGCTAATGTTAAAGCCCCCATAACCATATAATAGAGCTGGATGAGAACCATCAAGAGCAATGTCTTTCTTGGATACAATGAACATTGGTATCTGAGTTCCATCCTTGCTGTTTATGAAAACCTGACAACAATCGAAGATGGATCAGTGACATTATTATATTAGAAATCAGTCACATCAGTAGTCAATCTAGAAGGACTGCATAATATTGTCCAATTGAAAAATGTCATTATTATCGTTTCAACTGAGCGAGGAGAATAGAAAGAATTTCTCTTGTAGCAGGGATAAATGAATAACTTGAAAACTTTTATTTATTGGAATGCACTTTTCGTTAAATGAATTCTAATGTGAAACCCCATTGCTTTATATGCTTTTAGAATCAAACATTCAATAGAGAGCATTACTTGTTTAAAACATTCAATAGAGAAGATTTTCTCCCTAAATATAGGCAAGAAAAAAATTGTAGGAGAAAAATTTGTAAAAATAATCGTTACCTGTTTAGCCTCAAACTCTGTCCGATCAAACCCTGGAACAACAGTCTCTCTGAAAACTACCAACTCCGGTTTTTCGACATCAAGGTTGCATCGATAGATAATGCGAGGGGTAAGAAAGCTTGTAAAACCAATAAATATCTCCTTGTCTTTACGCCTTCCTGATATTCCAAAAACTGACCCAATATCTATTGGCAAATTATGAAGCAAATTTCCAGATTGCAAGTCTCGTATTTGCAAAACATGCTTGACATCGCTTAAATAGCTTAATAGAAGTTGATTTCCATTGACACAGAAAGCTGATTCAAGCACGTCCTTCTCAGATTCTCCAATAACGTCACTCCAAGCTTCCGGCTGCATAAGGTCTACACGAACCAATTTACTCCTGGGGGCATTTTTATTGGTTTGAAAAGTGAACAAAGTACCATCATTTGCAACAAGATAATACGCTGCTTCAAAGTTGTCAATAAGTTTTTGGAAAGGAAGCATCTCGTCCCTGCCTTTGAAACCTTCAAGGCCTTGAGGAAGAGCGTCAAGATCGCAATAAAAGAGCCTGTTCACCCGGTCAGTGCCTTCTCTAATATATAAAATAAAATACTGCCACAAAGAAAACAGATGACTGTATAAGATGAAGAGCCTGCCATGGAATTATAGATATTTCCTAAAAAAAAATTACCATTTTGTTTTAGAAAATATAATTATAGATGTTTCATAGAAGAAAATCACCATTTTGTTTCAGTGTTCTAAAACATTAGGATTGCATAAAACAAAAATCCAACACATACATATATTTGACATGCCATATTTTCCAAATAAGATAAACCATTCCCACCGAAGCCAAATAAATCACGCTGGGAATTCATGTAGTGTTGGACGTGAATCGGATGGAATGCAAAGCATACGGACTGTGCAGTTGATCGAAGTGGATTTTGATTTAGGAATATTGTTGATTTTGTCCCGGTGTCATTCAAGTATTCTGCCTCTCAAATTGAAAAAATGTTTATTAATTTTTTTATCCAATTTTTGATAGATATCCAAGACGCCAAAGTGATTTTTGGGAATAACCCTTTAGATTGGCTAGAATAACATTGAATATAAGTATCCACTATTAAGGATATATTAAGGATATACAAGGGGATACAAAATAAAAGAATAGAATGGTTGTATTTAAATTAAACTTTGTAATATTAGTTATCGAATATTGAGTTGAGAGATTTATTATAAAGTCCAGTA
Source organism: Pinus taeda (assembly GCA_000404065.3). Lineage (NCBI taxonomy): Eukaryota > Viridiplantae > Streptophyta > Pinopsida > Pinales > Pinaceae > Pinus > Pinus taeda. The sequence continues at coordinate 79,771 of APFE031588595.1, forward strand.
TGAAGGGATGTGTAAGTTTGCTCATGGGTTTGAATTGACGTGTGCAATATGTCTCTTTATACATGTTATGTAAAATATTTTAATGTCAATTATGTATATATTATATATCATTTAAAAAAATGATATTTAATATCATGAAAAAATAAGTTTTTGTGGTTAAAATATTTATTTGGTCCTATAAAATATTTATTTGGTCTTATATATACTCTATATAGTATTAAAAAATACAATTTAAACAATGAAAAATTACACATTGTATTTTGCATTCTAAAAATGTTTGCAAGTGAAGAAATTTGATCCCTCTCCGCTCATGTTAGATCCATACTTAAGATGGATCTATGTTGGTCTATGAAAATGTCTCCTTTCAAAAGGCACTATATATGTGAACCTCAATTTTTAGAAAAGCATACTCTAAGTCAATCAAATGTCCCTGTAACAATTGAACTACTCCAGGAAATGTAGGACTGAATAGTCTTTGAAGGTCCTCTACAAATGCGAACCTCCTCTTAGAGATTAGATTGTAAAAGTCAATCAAAGATAAATGTAACGACTGAGTCACTCCAAGAAAATGCAGAACTGACTTATTGAATAAGATACAAATGGAGCTTCTATCTACATTTAATAACATATTGTCTAAATAAGCGTCAAACTGTTAGAAATATCAAATAAAATGAATTGATTGTTCATTAGTAGATTGAAGATGTCGTGTTTGAAGAAGAAACGGCTAGGCTCTACGGAAGTCACTGGATTTCACGGGAAATAAGTTACAAATTAAATAAACAAGTGATATTCTATCAATTTAAAGACAAAAAGAGACCAGGTATTCATGGAAATGGCCTCTAAGGTTTTCGAGATATTGATTATTCATTAGATTCCGAAGAATTAATGTAGGAATGGGAGAATCAAATGCATGAATTGCATGTTATGATATTCAGTTCAAGGAAAATGATAAAAGTATAAGAAGTACATTAACAATCAACCACCAAAAGAAGAAAAAGAGAAGAAGAAACTATAGCATCTAAAAATAATCTGCAAGAATGATTAAATAAGGAAGAAAAAAACGAGAATTTCAAGGGAAAAAAATTACTTGCAAAAGGTAAAAATAGTTAACATGCAAAAGCAAAAAACTCACGAGAAAGAGAATGGTATACAACAACAGAAATCTATTCTTGTTAGAATAGACGTAGGGTAGCAAAGGTAACAACAAAAGGCAAGATGCAAGAAAAATAAGGTCAAGATAGAGGATGGAATTGTTGGGAATGTGTGGCACATCACATGGCTATCTCCACTTCATGCATGTCTTTGCATTGTAATCTAATCCAATAAAGGAATTAGAGTTGTAATCTAATTTGGGTAAACGAATTAAATTTTGGATGTTGTATAATCCTATATATTGTATTTGAGAGTAATACAATTAGAGATAGAGGTGTGGCTCCAACATTTGTTTGTTTCCCAGTTAAAGGTTTCTAAAGTAAATATCGAATCATTGTGTGTGAATGTTGTTATGTTCCCTTTTGTTTAAAAAATAATCTGCATGCATTGCTTTACTATAAAAGTTTAAAACTTACATTTGATTGTATTATTGACTTCAAAGGGATGCCTTGACTACTAGGGGTTTGGGTCGTTTTTTTATAGAGCAAGTTTATCTTGGGCTTGTGATAAACCTAGTTTCAATGGAAGCTCATGGTGGTGATTCTTGTGTTGAAAGAGAATGGCGATGAGTTCTAAAATTAACATTGGAGAAATTTTATTAGGCAAAAATTTAAGCTATGGAAGCTCAAAATGAAGGACCTTCTTGTAGACAAAGAGGAGTGGGTTGTTGTGGATCCTGGTACTACCCCTATTGGTATGTCAACAAAAGTCTAAATGAGGTTGGAAAAGAAGGCAAGTAGTATAATCCAGTCGTGTCTTTCAAATTCAATGTTATTGAATGTCACAACCAAGGTGTGATGGGATAAGTTACAAACTCTGTATCAATATAAGTCTGTGATAAACAATTTTTTCCTTCAAAGGAAGATGTATCTCCCAAGGATGAATGGTGGAGACTTTGTTACAAAGCATCTAAATGGCTTTACCACTATGATAAGTTAGTTGTTTATTGATATTAATTTTTTTTATGAAGATAAGAGCATTACTTTACTATGTTCTTTGCTACATTCATTGGATAGCTTAGTTGCAGCTACTGGGAGTAATATAATCACATTGACATTTGATAATGTGGTTGCATCCTTACTATCAAAAGAAATAAGGCAAAAAACTATGGATAGTCAAAGCATGGATGCATTGTTTGTAAAAGGTCATTCCCAAGAATGAAATAAAAATAAGTCCTCAAGGGGAAATCTAAAACAATAGGTAGATCTAAATCTCCTTGAGTATCTTAAATGTTGGAAATGTGGTAAAGTAGGCATTACAAGAAGGATTGTAGATCTAAAATGTTGACAAAGGAAAGGGGTCGAATGGTGTTCCTTCCACAGATGGGAAGACCTTCTAAGAAGGAAATGATCTGTATTTGGATTCTTCAAGAATCAAGCACACATGCAGATTATGATGTATTGTTGATAAGCGTCGGTGCTACTTTTCATATGACTCCCCACAAGGAGTGGTTTTCTGAATATGAAGAGTATGATGAAGATGGCATTTTCCTAGGAGATCACTTGATAACAAAAATCATAAGACATGGAAAAGTCAAATTGCTACTCAAGGATGGACGAATTAGGACACTCTCTAGATTTTATACATTCTAGAATTGACTAGAAACTTGATATCTGTGAGTAAGATGAGTGATGTAGGTTTACATATTATGTTTGAAAGGGAAACCTGCAAAATTGTTTGAGGAGAAAATGTGTTGACGAGGGGAGTTCAAAATATACAAGTTGTTAGGAACCATTATCAATGACGGTGTAACAATTTTGTTGCTCCTAGGGGTGGACATGAAAAAGACAAAGCCCCTACTACCTAGAGTAAAGACAATATTGGAGAAAAGGACCTTCGAGTGTTACATGATAAAGGAATGGTTGAAGGAATCTTTGATTACACTCTAGATTCAAATTTCGATGAATATTGCATATATGGTAAATAGAATTAGGTAAGATTCTCATCTGATGCTACAAGAGCGAAAGGGTATTAGAATTGATACATAGTAATGTGTTTGAACCCTTTCTTGTTCCATCATGAGGTAAATATATGAATTATGTTTCATTCATATATTATTTATCAAGGTTCACATGGATTTACTTCCTCCAAAATAAATTTGAGGTATTTGATAAATTTAAAGAGTTTCGTTTGTGGATAAGATAAGATAAGATAAAACGTCTCCTATATAAAGAACAAGAAGGAAAATAAGACATGACGTCTATATACTAAATCTTGGAGAAACCCTTGACTCCATATGTAGGCAACCTCAATGGAAGGGAGATGTACAAAGGGAATGGATATGTGGACAAGTTGATGGACCACTAGATCTCTTTCTTTGAAGTATGCCTTGAGGAAGAGTTGGGAGAAGATATGAACTTGCTACTATGCTGCCACCTGGAAAAGTATTCCATTGCTGATGTCTAGGTGATCTCATCTGCCTATTGGTAAGGGATCTGGTATGGCAATTTCTCTAGGGAAAGGAAATGGTCCCTTGAGCCCACACCAATCAATAGTCAAGAGAAATATTGCTATCATTCTTTTCTCTTGGTGCCTCTATCTAATGGGAGCACTACAAAAAGGAAGTAATTTGCTAAAGACAATGAAGTCTAGAAGGAGGCTACAGATTTTGGTTATGATGTCTGAGGGCCTCCTGCATGTAAAGGAAAATACATATCTAGTTTGGGTATCAGAAGAAGCTGGATAGAGTCTTGATCCCCCTTGAACAAGCAATAAAATCGCCCTTGGATCTCATAATAAATAGAGCAACAAACGATGAAATGCTCCGGGATCTCAATCTCTTGAAGATGGCACAATCAACAAATCTTGTCATATAAATCAATCTGGTGGTTAGTCTCAATCCACAGTCTATGAGACCCAATTCTAAATTGTCCGAAGTGGATTTGAAGGGCATACATCTAATTGAAAAGCATTTAATGGGATCAAAAAATAAGTCCATCACTCTTGACCATGAAGTGCTCAACATAGAAGGCCATCTTTGGACATAATCTACCCTGAGATTTTATCCAACTGACCTGTATATATTTCTTATAGATATATTCTCAAATGCTTGTATTCATCTCCTATTTGGTTGGTAAAAGGTGATCGGGTGCACACAAGGAATATTGAAACAAAGAAAGCCAATCCACCATAACATCAACCGAAGCAAGGATATTAGAGACTCCAATGTACCTACACAAAGATTGAACTAAAGGATTAGTTGCTCCAATAGACTATGATAAATAATAGACTAGGTATGGATATTGATCATGCCACTTTTTTTATTTGCAAAGCTCCAAAGATGGTTTAAAAGTGCGATAAGGCCAAACATTGTCTCAAGCCAAAAGGGGTGAGCCCTAAACTTTGTAAGGATGATGGGATGAGAAATTGTCTTCTTGCACCTAGAGGAGGACAAATTATACTCTCTTTATTGAAGACCAATCATACTCTAATAAACAAGGTCCCAAACCTTATAGCTATATAAAATTGTGGGTCACACGAGAGTGTCCATGAGTGACATCTTGGAAGATATGTCCTAAAAATGGTTCCAGAAACACTGTCTCTTCAAGATGTCCAGGGAACCATGATGACTCATGGCTGAAGTGCATGGAACAAACTGAATCAAGGTCCCATGAATAAAACTCCCAAGTACTTATATGAGAAAGTGATCTCAATCTCCTCACATCTAAAAGAAAAATGGTGATCAAAGAGGGCCTTCTTTGACCCATTGAAGATCATGACCTTGGTTTTACCCAGGTTGATTGTTAACTATCGAAGTTCACAAAAGAGAGCCAAAGCAACCAACTATCTCGAAAACCCATCGAAGGATAAGACTAAAGGACCATGTCATTAGTGAAAAGCAAGATAGAAATCAAAACATGATGTAGGAGGCACCCATCTCCCTCCTCGGTGTGTTCACTTGTGCAAAAATGATTTCAACTCATCAATGTAAATCATGAACAATGTGGGGGACAAGGGCAATGTTATTTGAGTATTGACCCTAATAGCACTCTTGATAAAATCTGAAATCCCTTGTGCTATGCATATACGACCAAGAACTGACTTGTAGAGGTGCATGGTGGTAATCAATAATATATTGGAGATAGCAATATCTCTGGGTATCTGGAATGAATGCTATCTCTGGGTATCTGGAATGAATCCCACAGGGGATGGAATCAAAATATTTTCGAAAGTCCACAAAGCATCAATAAAATTTTGAAAAGATATGTTATGCCTCATCAATAATGGCTCTAAGTTAAAACATCTCAAGCCCCCAAGAAAGTTGCAAATGGAGAGTCACAGAATAGATTTTAGAAAACTTGTGACCAACCATGATTTTCCTATAATTATTGGAATCTATACTAAGTATTGATTTATTAATTAGGTGATTGATGTGATGTGACCAAGACAATGGAAATCCTATGCAAACCACATTGTTGAATAGGTTAGCAAGGTGGTTATCTATAGCATGATGACCCTACTTGAAGAGCTTTGCTTGGGCCCCTTCCTCATTCGCTACTTTACTAGTATTCATCATCCAAATGGCCTCATGGATATCTTGGTATAAGAATAGATGACAAGAAGGGGAGTAATAAAATAAAGGTTTTAAGGACAAATAATGGTGGAGAGTTATGTGCAAATGAACTCAAGGATTTCTATAAGAAATGTGAAATAACAATGCAAAAGACTACTCCAAACACACCTAAACAGAATGGATGTGTGGAAAGAATGAGTAGGAAATTGATGGAAAAGAAAAGGAGCATGCTCAGTGGGGTCAAATTAGGACAAGAATTCTAGATAGAGGTATTGGATACTACATGTTATTTGATAAATCAACCACCCTCATCAAAATTGGTTGAAAAATCTCCAAATGAGGCATTGACTGGTAAGAAACCCTATCTTAAACATCTCCAAGTTTTTGGTTGTGATGCTTATACACACATTCTGAAGGAAATAGACGTTAGATAATAAAACTAAAAATATGTATCTTTATTGGTTATGAAGATGGTATAAAAGATTGTAAGCTTTGGAACCCAATAACTAGGAAGACTGTTTGCAGTCATAATGCCATCTTTAGAGAAGTTAAAGATGTTCCCAAACAAGATTTCCTACCAAGGGGAACAAAACTAGAAATAATAGAGTTTGAATTGAAGAATGAAGAAACTAACTCAACAGAAGGAAATGAATAAAAAGAAGAAGAAACTCATATCCCTGTATTGAGGAGATTGGTCCAGGAAATAAGGTATTCTCCACTTGACTTTCATTCTAGATTTTCTTAATCTATTATTGATTATGATCTCAAAATTTCAAGAGGTAGTGTATGTAGAGGATGGTGAGCTCTGGAAGAAGGCTATGGTTGAAGAACTTTTTGCCTTGAATAAAAATGAGGCTTGGGATTTAGTTGAGTTGCCAACTAGAAAAAAATCCATAGGAAAGAAATGGTTGTTCAAGAAGAGGTTGAATCTAGAAGGTAAAGCGGATAAGAACAAAGTTGGTTGAGTAGCAAAGGGATATTCATAGATAGAGGGAAATGATTTTGGTAAAAGTTATCTCCTATTGCTAAATTAAATTAAATTAGATTTCTTTTGTTTATTGTTGTTATTTCTTTAATCAATAGAGAAGATGGATGTGAAGATGGAATTTCTACATAGGAATATTGAAGAAGAAATATACATGAAATAACCAGAAAGGTTCTCTGTATCAGTTGGGCTTGTTTTTTAAAAAAGAAACGCTGGTCATTGTGTGTATTTTAAGCTATTTGATAATCATTTTGTTTATGTGATCTTGTATGTTGATGATATGTTGCAAATGGGAAACAACAAGAAAATCATCAAGGATGTTAAAACTCAATTGTCTTTTGAATTTGAGATGAAATATTTTGGTGCTGCAAAATTTATTTTGGGCATGGAATAAAAAGAGATCGAGAAAACAAGAAACTATGGTTGAGTCAAAGGAAATATGTTGAGACAATATTACTAAAGCTTAATATGTAGGAATGTAAATTGGTCAAGGTTCCTATTTCAGTAGGTGCAAAGATATTTTTAAATCATTTTCTCAAGACACAGGAAGAGGAAGAGGAAGAGGAAGAGGACATGTCTTGTGTCCCCTATGTTAGTGTTTGTTGTCCTTTGTAGACGGATCTAGGCTAAGGAACTGTGAAAAAGAATCTAAAATAAGGTTTTGGATTTTGAGTGGATGACCAATTCTTAAAACTTGTACACAAATGCAAATCCTAAGTATTTATGAGAAAACATAAAGGTTGATTCTTCATTCTTAACATAATTAAGCTTTAAATTTATTTGGAAAGCATAATTTAAGAAGATATATAATTCCTTAAACATTCATATTGAATATCCTGTTGGGTGTGGAGCATGATTATCTTCTTTATTAAGAGGTATTGCCACATTGGACCCCAGTTCGTAATGTGGCGGCAACGTCGCCCGTAAATGTGCACCGCTAGGGGGGTCTGGGGGGGTGACAGAAATCTGACGGTAGAAGTTATGTTTAATTTAGGGTTTTTTTCCCTAGAAGGCAACCCCTTGTTATATATGAGGGAATTGTATTTCGGCTATGTAGATCTATATCCTCAGCGAGAAAGAGAGAGGAGATTGTGTGAGAGAGAAAAGGGAATTACAACGGATCTGCTGTAGGTTGTATCTTGTCATTTTGCTAAATAATATAAAAGGAAGGAATGGCTGTTTCTCCGTGGACTTAGCCCAAATTGGTCGAACCACGTATATCTGTGTCTCTCTTGTCTTATGTGTTTTCTGTATTTATATTTCTGCAATATTTTATGTGTTCCATTGCTCTATAATATATAATTTTCTAACATATCTAATTTGTTTTATACAACATATGCGTATAGAAGTTTGTTATAGCCAAACAATACACGTGCAAGAGATGACAGAAGGCAACAATTTAAAATTTAGAGGAATTAACTAAGAAAAACAATTTTAATTAATTGATATATTTTAATAATGATAACTTTGCAAGATCTTTCAGAGAGATTGACATTTAATCTAATCTTACCCAGACTTCTATGTTACCTTGAACATGTTCAGAGAAAATAAAAATGAAAACATAATTGAATAGCCAGAAGAACTCACATAGATACACAAGCTACTCAGAATGAATCCAAAATCCTTCTATTAACTTCAGAAATAGCTTAGAAAGTTACAAGAATGTCCACTGGGATAGAGAAATTTAACAATTTTCTGTATGACTCATCAACTTCAATATATTTTTCAAAAGTAGGCCTAGTTAGAAACAAATGCTTAATTTCATGCTGAATTAGCAAATCATAACTTAAACCTTCAATGAAAGCTTTGTCAGTTATGATTCCTCTAATTTTCGAAAACTTGGTCTTGTCCACTACTATCTCATGTAACCTATGTTGATAATCTTCAAGTGGAATCAATTTGCCACCAATATCCTGCAAACCTGGAAGTCCTCTAATTTTCTGGCACTTATTCTCAAGCTGTAACATCAAATTCCTCTTGGTTAAAACCTTTCTTACCTCTAAGGAAAGTTCATTTTTGTCTTCAACCACGAATTCTTCAAGTTCATCTTTTGTTTTGGAATTTAGGGCTTTAATTATCCTTGTGGCATCTCTTGGTTTGTGGTCCATGTCTTCTTTTATTTCTGCTACTGTTGCTTTTGATCTATGCAATAAATCTTCTTATTCAAAAATATTTCATTAGAAGGCCATAACTCAGCCAGTGATGCATTAATGCCAATCTATATATTTTCTTTGACCTGAGCAATAGTTTGTGCAATTAAAGATTCATTCTCATAAACTTCTAGTTGTTGAGTTAACTTATAATTCATTTGAATCTTAGCCAAATAAACATTATCAAACTTAAGTTTTTGTTCTTGAATATTTTGGAGCTGCATCTTAAGTTTTTGAATTTCTTGATCCTTTAAAGATAAGTCTCCCATGACCTTTGACAATTGTTCTGCTGAATCAGTAGACTGTGTTTCTACTGTGATTGTTTTTTCTGTAGATGTCCATGTTGTAGAATGTGTCCCTATAGGAATGGCAACTAAAATCTTGAGTTTATGCTCTTTTTTGCAAGAGTGTTTCCATGTCAGCTTCCATCTTCTGAATTTGAACATTTTGTTCAATTATCAACTTGAACATATTTTCCCTTTCCTTTTCTAGTTGACCTACTTCCTTAGCTTGTGGATGTTCTATAGTAGGAAGTTTTAGATGCTTCATTAATGCTTGAATGTCAACATTTTTATTCTTTATCATCTCTTTTGTTGCTTTGATACCACTAGGATCATATTCTAGTTTGATCACCAAATCCTCAAGTGCTTTGATTATGGTATCTTTAGCTAAACATGACATTCTCTCCATTTTTAACTGTGTTAATATTGTTCAAGGAATCTTGTAGTTTAGAGGCTTCCATGGCTAAAATTGTCAATGTATAATATACAATTTCACTGACTTCTTATGAAGGTCAATTTGATCAATTGTATGAATTGGATTAGTATCAAAAGAAAGTATGGATGTTTTATAATCTTCTGCACTTTTAGGGACTCAAACATTAGGTTCTAAAAAGGATAATTGAAATTGTCCCTTTTCAGTATCAAGTGCAGACAAAAGTCTATGATGGGTAGTTGAAGACTCTTTCCAAAATTCAGAATATGTAGTGGGATTTAATGTTTCATTCTTCCATTTTATTTCTCTATATCTAGCAAAAATATTTTTTTACACTGTATCTTGAGAGACAGGTGACACAAGATAATTTGTTGCGATCTCTTCAATTTGTGGAAAGTAAGTAGTAGGAAATTTTGACGGCATTACTCTATTCTGCTCCTATGAATTTTTTCCTTCCGAGGACTCTTCATGAGTGTTTGTTTTCTTTCTCCTTTTGAAAAATATGAAACCTGTAGCTTGAGCTTATGAGTGTGTAGGAGATATACTTTTTCTTGATCTTTTGGTTTCTTTTCCTTAAGGAATTGGAGTTTGTGAAGATGTTTGACTAACAATTTGTTCCTTGACTTCCTGTAATGTATTTTCCAACCATTCTTCTTGATTTGCATATTGTTCTATCTATGGCCTGGTTGTATGTGCATAAGGTGTTGTTTTCTACTCAACTCTCAACCTTGAAATAATTCCCAAGGGATCATACGACCAATTAAAGCTCAATTTGAATTTCATTTGCTTTAACAAATTATTTGCCTCCTTCATTGTTATTCTAGTAGTAACAATGAAAGGGCCAACCTGTGCCTTTAGCTTGAATTGTGCTTTCTACTTCTTGGATACAAAATGCAAATCATCCATATTCATCATTTTCCTGATGTATTCTAAGGCAAAGATCCTTATTGGCACAAACACTATTAACCTATATGGAGGGAGTTCATAACCATATATTTTGATCCCTATATAATTCGGGTAAAGGTGTTAGTTTCCAAATTTAGCTTGCTCAGTAAGGTGAAAAATTATTTTGATTTCAGGTGAAATCCTTGATAATAAATCATTGTTGAGAAGACATAAGGACATATGCAAAAACTAGTTTACAAAGTCACTGAAGGAGTACTCTTCTGTATTCTTCCTTACCAAGGAAGTCCAACGAATAACAAATTGAGGTTTTCCTTGTGCATCTAACCTTTGCAATGGGAATTTAAACCTTTCTGCTTGATGAAATAAAAGCAAATATACAAGAACTGATTGATGTTTAAATGAACCTTCAGCAAAAAACTTTAGAAATTGATCATGAATAATATCTGAGAGAAACTGTCTGTAATTAAAAATCAATGAAGGCTTATTACCCACAAAGAAAACTGACAAAAATATCAGTATCACTTCATCTGCCCACTGATTGGTAAGATAACCTAACAAATAGATGACCATGGAAATAACCTGCCTTGACATTTCTAGAAAAATTGTAGTGGAATAGGGCGGATTAGTTCTAGAAAACTCAAAATTTCTAAGTAGGAATGACTCAAAGATATGAGATCGTTGGGGAAAAGTTCATTTTTGATAGATCTCCATGAGGGAATCCATAGAAAAAGGGTGCAAGGGAGCTTGGAAATTGATTTGAAGTGCTTGACATGTGGATTCAGGTGTAATGGCGAATAACACTTCATTGTTTTGGGAAATTACAATCCTCTGACTCAGAAGATACCTAAGACGGCACTAGGTGACATATTCTGGGAAGGTATGAGTTTGGGGAAATACAAATTGGGGTAAGAAAGACTCCCAAATACTCAATTCGTCACTTACATTTTGGAAGTTCTGGTTTGTCCAGTTGTGAAGTTCATACAAATCAAACTCGCATTGGGTTTATGAGATTTTATATTGGGTATCGACTAGAGGGAGCTCATCTAGGTTAATGATAGAGGGCAATGTATGGATTTCTACAACTAATTTAGACTTGCATTTGTGAAAATACATTGTAAACAACAAATTACCAAGCTAGGGTGGTGAATTACCAAGTTATGGCGATCACTGACATAGGAAGATAGATGCATACTTGTGAAATTTGAGGCCGCACTTGTGTTGCTGAAACAAGAAATGGTGGAACAGGAGAATGCAGGGTAATGTGTTTTTTAAAAGAGGAGATTTGAGCGAATTAGCAGCTTATAACCATTTTGGGCGCGTTTAATTAATAAAGTAGACATTGGTGGGGAGGATTAATGATTAAAAATCATATAGTTGTTTAGCGGGAGGAATTTAATTATATAATGGTTATTTAGTCATTTGGAAGGAGCACATAGCAGAAGGACAAGTGGCAAAGTATGAGCAGAAGTGGGAGTGAGGCGGAAAGGAAAAGTGGTTTTCGGAGGGGGGGTAGGTGGTTTATGGTTTTAGAGCGGGGGATCCCAAAGTCATTGTGGAGCCACCACGTATGGTTTGATGGTTTCGGTAAATTGACTTTCCAGACCCTCCTCCCCCGTTAACTTTCGAAACTTTGATGGGGTCCCAAATTCATCCTCTGTCGTTGAACTGGGCAGGAATGATCTCATCCTTTGATTTCCAATCACGTTTTATTGCTACGTCACAAACTGTCATTCCAACTTTATTTAAAAATAACATAACCCTTGAAAAATACAAAGGATTAAATAATAGTAAAAACAAATGAAAGCGGCATTTTAACTAGTGACCCAGCTTTGGGATTTTTTTCATTTATTTTATTTTTTCATATATATACATATTTATCCCTTTCTTTCTTTTCTTTCGATATTTTTATTTATTTCTTTTTTCTTATTTTTCTTTTTATTTATTTATTTCTTATTTTATTTTGTTTTATTCTCTTTTCTATTATTTTTTATTTTTTCAACTAAAGAAAAAGAAAAAAAACAAGTAAAAATAAGTTACAACATCGGCTCCATTTGGGGACTGCTTCCCCAGATTTGAGATTACTATCCCAACTTCTTTTGTGATCTGCCAATACTTTCTTGATAACCTTAACTAGAATGAAAGTATTATTACTTTTTACTTCTGCAATATTGAATGGTCCCAACCACAAATTATTAAAGTTTCCATGCTTGCCTCTTTCCTCTCTTTTGGCATCCCATCTTAAAACTAGATCACCTTGTCTAAAATCTCTTTCTCTAGCCTTCCTGTCAAAAAAAAAAAAAATCATTTTGTTTTGATATTGACAAAGTTTGTGCTGAAATTCATCTCTGTCTTGGTTGAGCTCAATAATCTGATTGATTCTTCATGAAAAATCATTAGCTTCTTCATATGATTCCTGTAAAAATTTCACGACTAGAAATGCTAGTTGTGTAGGGAAAATTGCTTCAGTTCCATATACAAATTGGAAAGGGGACTTGCAGTAGATATTTTGGGTGATTCTCTATTTGCCCAAACTACATATTTTAGATGACTATCCCAACTTCTTTTGTGATTTGCCAATACTTTCTTGATAACATTAACCAAACTTTTATTTGATGATTCTGCTAACCCATTAACTTATGGGTAATATGGTGTAGAATGATGCAATGAAATCTAATATTTTTGACAAAAATATATCATTTTAATGTTGTTGAAAGCCTCTGCATTGTCTGTAACTATTTGTTGTGGACTCCCAAATCTAGACAATATATTTTCTTCAATGAATCTCATGACTATTGTATCAGTTGCATTCTTAACAAGGATTGCTTCTACCCACTTAGTGAAGTAAGCAATGGCAGTTAATATCCATCTATGTTGGTTTCTGGAAGCTTGAACTATTTCACCTATGAAATCTAATCCCCATTGTAAAAAACGAGCTTAAATTAAAACTGGAACAAGGGGAAGTGTTGCAAGCCTTTGTTTTCCAACAAATATTTGACATGGGATACAACTTCTTACTTTTTCTCCAACCCATGCAAACAATTTGGGCCAATAGAACCCACTTTCAAAATTTTGTATCAGTTGCCTTCCAAGCATAATGTCCTCCACAAATTCCTTCATGAAATTGTTCGATGACTCCTATAGTTTCACTTTCAGTCAAACATAATAAAAGGATATTCAAAGGATCCTTCCAATATAAATTGGCATTTATGATACAATATTTCATAGCCTCGAGTCTAGGAGATCTAGATTGATTCTTTGTGAATTTAGGAGGATACTTTAAATCCCGAAGAAAATTCACTATGTCTTTATACCAATATGAAAGTAAAAATTTGTCATCAATATGTAAAGGAAGAGGAACAAGATCTGAACTGGAAGAAGGTTCTTTTGGATTCTTCTCACTTGAAATTTGAGAAGGTTCTTGTGGATTATTCTCACCTAAAATATGAGAAGATTCTTGTGGATTATTCTCACTTGAAATCTGAGAAGGTTCTTGAGGATTCTTCTCACTTGAAATTTGAAAAATGGTGTTGATACTGAGAATCTTACAATTTGATTAAGCCAAAAGTTTAGCTAAAATTTGTCCTTTCACCAGTTTGGTAGGTTTGATATCTAGATGGAACTCATGTATTTTAGCAATCCATCTTCCCCTCTTTCCATCTGTATCAAGTTGTGTTAAAATTGCTTTTACTGCATTGTTGGGGACATAAGAAATAACAGGAGAATGTAAGACATAAACCCTGAATGATTTTAAAGCTTGAACAAGGGCATAGGCTTATTTCTCTATGATGTCATATCTCAGTTCAACATCTATCATCACCTTACTGAAAAAGGAAACTAGCTGCTCATATCGATCACATTCCTTTGTAGTAAAACAATTGTTATGGTAGTGTAAGAGGTAAAGGAGAAGATACTATTTTTTTTTGAATAGTCTAGACTAGCTAGTACTGGGGCTTTTGAAATTGCCTTCTTGATATGTGAAAAAGAATATCTAGCTTGTAATATCCATTTGTCTTCATGATCCTTTTTAAGCATATCAGTAATCTTTCACAATCTCAACATAATTAGGTATAAATCTTCTTAAGAAATTTATTTTTCCTAAAAATGATTGAATTTCCTTTTTGTTTCTAGGCTTTAGAAATGGCCTTCTTGATCTGTGAAAAGAAAATATCTAGCTTGTACTATCCATTTGACTTCATGATCCTTTTTAAGAATATCAGTATTATCTTTCATAATCTCAGCGTAATTAGGTATAAATCTTCTTAAGAAATGTATTTTTCCTAAAAATGATTGAATTCCCTTTTTGTTTCCTGAATTGTTGAGACTCTTTTTGGATCAGTTACAACTCCTTCCTTTGAAATTATATGTCCCAATAGAGTTCCTTCTTTCATTGCAAAAGTGACTTTTTGGGATTAAGAGAAATCACATATTTTATGCATCTTTCAAAAACTTTTCTCAAGTGTTTCAAGTGTTTACCATCATAATCAGAAAATACAATTAAATCATCAAGATAAATGGCAATAAATTTATTTATCTTACCAACAAATGAGAGATCCATTGCTCTTTGAAATGTTTCTCCAGTGTTGATTAAACCAAATGGCATCTTGGCATACATAAATGTACCCTAAGGAGTTGTAAATGTTGTATTTTCTCTGTCTTAGGGACTAACTAGGATTTGGTTATAGCGAGAAAACCCATCTATCATTGAAATCTTATTTGAACCTGAAACCCTCTGAAGTAATTGGTTATTTTTTGTTAAGGATAAATATATTTTAAAGACAATTTGTTCAGATTCCTAAAGTCAACACAATGTTATTTCTCCATTTTTCTTCCTAACAGGTACTAGGTTGGCTATCCATTTAGAATATCTTAAGGGAACTATTATTTTTGCATCCAACATATTTTTAATTTCTTTCTCAATGATTGGAAGCAAGGCTGGATTTATTCTTCTTAATTTCTGCTGAAATGGTTTAGCTTCGAGTTTGAGAGGAATTTTATGCTTAAAAATGGTTGTGTCATAGGTTTTCAATTCTTCATATGATCATGCAAATACATCTCTATAATATTTGAAAAGATTAATATATTTGTCTTTGATTGCTTGAGGCAGTGATGTTTTAACATCTCTGATTTCTTCAGAAGTACCAATATTATAGTCTTAAACATCTTCATGTCGTGAATTTAACAATGAAGTTTTTGAGACATCATTATGATAGAAAGTTTTTCAAGGGGAACGAATCCTTTTGGAATATAATTATTTGATAATTGAATGGTATCGTGATCAACAATTTTTTGTTCTAAATGTGAATTTTGATCTTCTTCATTTGATTTGATTTCATCAACGTGTTATTCTTCAACATGTAAGGCAAAAAATTCATCTATTGCTTGTCAAAAGTTTTTAACCATTAATCGTCTTCAAAAACTTGACATTGTTTGAGATTTTCAGGAATGGAAGGTCTATATTTTACTTCAATTTGATAATGCAATTGTAGAGGATCGGGTATTTTAAAAGAACTAGTAGAAATTGCCAAAGCATCAGCATGAATGCTTGCTTCTCTTGGGATTGATGTGATATCTGGAAGGCTTGAAACTAATTATCTACACAATCCAAAACTTCCCTCCTATAATCTGTAATCTTAGGATGCTTAGTTTGACAAAGGTTTCTGATTTGTTTTACAATCAAATTTGAATCACCATATACTGCCTAGTTTGCAACTTTCAGACTCTTAGCTAACTCTAATCCTAAAGTTAGTGCTTCATACTTTGCCACATTGTTTGTGACTTCAAAATCTAATTTGAAAGATTGGGTTGTATTTTTCCTATCAGGAGAGATGAGTACAATTCCAGCCCCAACCCCATCTTTGGAAAATTCCCCATTAAAATACATTTTCCAAATGTCAGTGTTTAAAACTTGAGGGGTATTGACAATTTCTTGAATGCTGATTTGAGGATTTGGAAGATCATTAGCAGCTAAAGTAAAGCATCCAAAATCTTGATCAATTGCATAAATGGGATGATTGATTGTTTGATTTGTTTTGCAGTTTCTATTGATGAACCTTACTTCTTTGAATAGTCTTAAATGTTCACCTCCATAAATTGGGATTATAGCATAAGACATGTCCATTTGTAGACTTCCTCCTAACTTGAAACAACAAGATCTTGATAATAACATTCTAAATTTTGGGGGAGTATCTATAACAAAAATGTCTAAGAGTACACTCTTGACAAGGATCTGAGCAAGCGTTACAACTAAATCCTTGATTAATCCAAGGCAAGGAACTTTTTTGGAATCAAAAGTATACAGATCATGATATGGTCTAGTGATTTGTAATTGAAGTTCATCCATGATTACTTTAGGCAATATATTATTGGAAGCACCATAATCTAACAAGCAATTATATAAAAGGTAATCATGAATTTTCAAGGTGACTTAAAAAGGAGGTACACTTTCATCAGTCATATTTGAACTAGGACCAAAAACAACTTGAGGTTTTTTATCCTATAAACTAATGACATCCCCCTTTGCATCAACACTTGAAGATTGAATCCATTTAGAGACTTGATGTTTATAACCTGGATTTTTGGAGAGTTCAGATAATGGGATTGGAATTTTAACTCTCTCAAACTCTTTTTCAACATTAAAAACAATTAGAACAGATTTTTCAACCGAATTTGTCGTTGAATTGATGATGATTGTGTTTCAACTGATTTTACTTGAGGTTCACCAAAGGTAATATTTTTTCATGAGTGCTTCACTAGGGGAGAAATATCATACCACTCGAGTTAATATTGGGGGATATATATTGAGGAAAAAATGACATAATATATTGCGGGATATATAAGGGGTAAAGGGTTTTTATATTGGAAAATATAAAAAAATGGACCTTAAAATTAATGAAAAAATATAAAGGGGTATAAAAAATGTTAATGAAAAAATGGATACCTACAATATCTAGTGAAAGTAGGGGTTTTTTAAATTGGGAAGCCTTATTGGATTCACATTGGTAGGGGGTTAAATAATGTGATATTTATAGGGATTTTCCAATATGTAGTCAAATTAAGGGTTTTGTTTAATATGTCACAAACACACGTGATATGTCAGAGGTTCACTGAGTGAATGCCCCATGCTTTTTTGACTAGTCTACCAGGTCTTGGTCTTGGTCTAAGGTCATACCTTCTATCTAATTCAACAATGAGGAATTCAGAAAAAATCTTGATACTTGAAAATTTGAGAATTTTCTTGATTTTGAATCAGAGAGTGATCTTGACTTATTGGAATAATAACATTCTGTGATGATGGACCTTCAAAATAATTGATATCATTTGTATTGATAGGAAAAATTTCTTCAGGATCTTGATCTTCAATCATTAGGGGAGGTTGAATTTGTTGATCAGTATTTGGTCTTTACAAAATTTGAGGTTGAAAAGGTCTTATGTATTGAACTTGTGGTCTGTTTGCAACTTGTTGGGTTATTTTAGGGTGAGTTTCCATTTTATAGATTCTGTTAGAAATATTTCTAAGTAAAGAGGTTATTTCATCAATTTTATCTTCTTCGTCTTTAGTTTTTGATTATAATGTATCTTCTTCTCTAGCTTTCATCCTTTTTTC
Source organism: Pinus taeda (assembly GCA_000404065.3). Taxonomy (NCBI): domain Eukaryota; kingdom Viridiplantae; phylum Streptophyta; class Pinopsida; order Pinales; family Pinaceae; genus Pinus; species Pinus taeda. The sequence continues at coordinate 97,794 of APFE031588595.1, forward strand.
ATATTTTTCTTCTTTAGATTTTAGTTTAGCAGATGTTGATCTATTAGATTCAACTTCAATTGCATTAGCTTGCATGTTTGCTAAAGTTTCGAATTTTTTCTCCCTAAGCATTACAACAAAGTCATCTTCAAATGCTTTGGAAAACCTAACCTTAGCAACAGTTACTGGAAGTTTGCAATATGGAGGAATTTTGTTATAAAGTTTATTGAATCACTTAATGAAATTAGCTATAGGTTCACTAGGATTTCTTTTTAAGTCTTCAAATTCTGTTAAATAGTAAACAACATCCTTTTGATTCCCCATTGATTTTTTAAAATGTTGAATAGTTCATCCCATGAATTAATAGAATTAACTTGAAGTTGTCTTAACCATATTCTAACATTTCCTTCAAGTGATTGAACAAAAAGTCTTATGTAGACATCTTCATGCTCAATATTCATAGTATTAGCAAAATCTAGGAATGTAGGTAAGTATTCTTCATCAGATGGCCTTGTCTCTCCATTTAATCTAGGTAAAAGCATGAAGTTGGGTTGCTAGTGGAAGGTCTAAGGTTGCATAACGTGATGCCACAATTGGCTAAATACAAGTCATTTGATGTTGTGATGGAGTTGTCCTTTTAGGAGAAACAACTTTACTAGAAGAAAGAGGTAATGAAGGTTTGGTTTCTGGAAGAATTGAGGATTAATAACTAACTTCTGAACTTCAGGTAAAACCTTCTCAGGAACCTCAAAAGCTAGATGATTAGTATAAATACTAAGTTCCTCTTTAGATTTAGTAGAAGTGGATGGATAAGTATGTACAAAAGAAGATTTAAAATCAAGTGGTTTAAACTGAGAAAGAGAAATTTTAGGATCTTCTTCACTGTCAAAAGGTTCTAAATGGAATTACGGAAGTTCAAAAGCATCAAGATGATGGACTAAAAGTGTAACTTGAAGATCTACTCCTCTAGAAAGGATTTCTAAGACTTTTAGAGAAAACTTTGATAATTCAACAGGTATTGGAGTTGACTGTGAAGGGTCGGATTGTGAAGGAACTTCAGATAGAAGAGAGGTAGAAAAACAAGAGAAGCTTCTAACTTGCATCTAATAGATGCAATTATAACTAATCTCTCTAGATCTGATAAAGGAGAGAAAAGCTTTGGATCTTACTATGATTTGGTATGCTTGCGTGAAGCCAGATTTAATATGTTGAGTTGCTAGGTGAAGGATTTTAGCTTACTGGCCTCTTATTCACCATTAAGAGGCAAGTATAATCATTGTCCCAATGAAACTAGCTTCAATCTTCATTCCTCGACAACGATGGCAATATGATGTTGTCCTTTGTAGAAAGTTCTAGGCTAAGGAATTGTGCCAAAGCGTCTAAAATAAGGTTTTTGATTTTGAGTGGATGACCAATTCTCAAAACTTTTAAACAAATGCAAATCCTAACTATTTATGAGAAAAAAAAAGGGTTGATTCTTCATTCTCAACAAAATTAAGCTTTAAATTGATTTGGAAAGCATAATTTAAGAAGATATATAATTCCTTAAACATTCATATTGAATATCTATTTGTTATATACAATATATGCATATATAAGTTTTCTATAGTCAAACAGTACATGTGCAAGAGATGACAAAAGGCAATAATTTAAAATTTTAGAGGAGTTAACTAAGATAGACAATTTCAGTTAATTAATCTCTTTTAATAATGATAACTTTGCCGGAGATTTCAAAGAGATTGACATTCAATCTAAGCTTACTGAGACTTCTATGTTACCTTGAACATGTGCATAGAAAATAAAAATGAAAACATAATTGAATAACCAGAAGAACTCATAGAGATACACAAGTTGTTTAGAATGAATCCAGAATCCTTCTATTAACTGTAGAAATAGCTTAGAAAGTTACAAGAATGTCCACTGGTTCATCACAAGTGTTCAACCCTTTCTTCTTTGAATTACAAAATACTTATAGAGTTCGACTCAAACATATCTAAACTTGAATTAGAATTTATTAAAAAATATAATATTATCCAAAATAGTTGGGATATTATGAAAATAAAACTGAAAAATAGTAAATATGAACTAATTTGAGCACTGCACAGATTTCGAGGGTTGTTATTGATGACTGTAGCTAGAAATCTTTTTTTCTGTTCATTGCCCCTATTAATCTGTTGTCTGATCCTGAAATTCTATTGTCTTCTCTTGAAATTTTGTTGTCTTCTCCTGAAATTTAGCATTCTGTTCTATTAGATTAGCTCATATAATTGACCCTGTCTCTTTTCATCGCAGATAGAAAAAATTAACAATTTTCTGTATGACTCATCAACTTCAGTATATTTTTCAAAAGTAAGCCTAATTAGAAACAAATTCTTAATTTCATGCTGAATTAGTAAATCATAACTTAAACCTTCAATGAAATCTTTTCCAGTTATGGTTCCTTTGATTTCGGCAAACTTGGTCTTGTCCACTGTTATCTCATGTAACTTGTGTTAATAATCTTCAAGTGGAATCAATTTTCCACCAATATCCTACAAACTTGGAAGTCCTTTCTGATGTAGAGCATTGAATTTCTTGTGAAATTTTTTGATCTGAACCTCTAAATTCCAACACTTATTCTCAAGTTGTAACATCAAATTCCTCTTAGTTAAAACCTTTCTTACTTCCAAAACAACTTCAGTTTTGTCTTCAATCCCAAATTCTTCAAGGTCATATTTTGTTTTGGAATTTAGGACTTTAATTATCCTTGTGACATCTCTTGGTTTGTGGTCCAGGTCTTCTTTTATTTCTACTACTGCTGCTTTTGACTCTGCAATAAATCTTCTTGTTCAAAAATAATTTCAATAGAAGGCCATAACTTAGTCACTGATGCATTAATGTCAATCCATACATTTTCTTTGGCCTGAGAAATAGTTTGTGAAATTAAAGATTCATTCTCATAAACTTCTAATTGGTGAGTTAACTTATAATTCTTCTGAATATCAGTCAAATATGCATTATCAAACTTAATTTTATGTTTTTGAATCTTTTGGAGTTGCATCTTGAGTTTTTCAATTTCTTGATCCTTTAAATATAAGTCTCCCACGACCTTTGACAATTATTTTGCTGAATCAATAGACTGTGTTTCTACTATGATTTTTGTTGTTGTATGTGTCCCTGTTGTTGAAGTATCTATTGTAGAAGGTGTCCCTATAGGAATGGTAGCTGACATACTGAGTTGCTGCTCTTTTTCTCTCAAGAGTGTTTCCATGTCAGCTTCCATCTTCTGAATTTGAACATTTTGTTCAACTATCAACTTGAACATATTTTCCTTTTCCTTTTCTAGTTGACCTACTTCCTTAGCTTGTGGATGTTCAGTAATAGGAAGTTTAAGTTGCTTCCTTAATTCTTGAATGTCATCATTTTTATTCTTTATCATCTCTTTTGTTGCTTTGATATCACTAGGATCATATCCTAGTTTGATCACCAAATCCTCAAGTGCTTTGATTTTGGTAGCTTTAGCTAAAGATGACATTCTCTCCATTTTTAACTGTGTGTGAATATTTTTCAAGGAAGCTTGTAGTTTAGACCCTACCATGGTTGAACTTGTCAGTGTAGAATATATCATTTCACTTGCTTACTTATGAAGGTCAATTTGATCAATTGCATGAATTTTCTTAGTATCAAAAGCAAATATCGATGTTTTATAATCTTCTTCACTTTTTGGGACTTGATCTTTATGTTCTAAGAAGGCTAATTGAAATTGTCCCTTTTCAGTATCAAGTGCATACAAAATTCTATGTTGGGTAGTCGAAGACTATTTCCAAAATTCAGAATATGTAGTGGCTTTTATGTTGAATAAAGTGTAACTAGGTTAGGTCTTCATATTGAATAAGTAATCATAAATCCATGTAATGAAGAGACAAAGATAAAATATATTTTGTAATGCTTGCCTCATGGGTTTCATGAGCAAGGAGTTTTTATAGGTCAAAGACTTTTTTTGATGTCTTTAGGGATTTTTCATCTTGTCAACAAATATATAATTTAGACTCATGTATGTGAAGTGTTGTTACACTTGAAAAGAACAATTTATTGAAGTAATTGTATGCTCCACAACCTTGTCAAGAAGCTCCATAAGAAGTTGGCTCAAGTATGATTGAATATACCTGTTGATTAAGTCAATCAAGTCGGCCTAGAAGAGGGAGGCAGTCGTTATATGAAGGAGGATCTGTGGCCTCATTTAGAGGAATCAATTCGGTAAAGTTCTGAGATTGAAGTGCGAGAAAAATTCCACGTTCTAGTGTGTAAGGAAGAGGCTATTCAACAAAGAATAAAGGAAGTTTAGTGCAGTAATCAGGGCTCTCTGTTTTGGGCCTGTACCTACCTTGCATCTCTGAGATAGGCCAAAGGTCACTTCAAGAGAGAACAATAATATCAAGGATCTGCTATCTAGTGCCAAAAGAAGTACGAAGAAGAAGGACTATACAATTGAGAGTAAGGGAATGCAAGCTGTGCAAAAGAGAGATGATATTAGTTTATATCTTGATCTCAGATATTTCAAGAAGAGACTGCATGTATACATAGTGTGAAGGAGGGTTTCCACAACAAGAAAGAGACCTTGATGCGTTGTATCAAGTGTGTACAAAGAAGACTGAAAAGGAATCTCTAGAAGGCCGAGTCTAAATATAAGGAAGGTTGGAAATAAACTTATTGTAAAGGGCTATTAGACTAGGGACCGAGTTTCCTTAGTTCTGGTGCAAAGCGGTGCAGAAAGGGAGATCAACATAAGGAGCCTAGAAGAGCAGTGCCAAGGTCTTGGAGGTATACTAAAGTAAAGGGTCTAGGTTTTGGCATTTGTCGATTGAAGCTTAAATGAGAGAAATTTGCAGAAGGGTTTTCCTCTCTAGGAGAAAGAGGTTTTTCCTTGGCTGAGAGCGAACATCTTGTGTTCTTGTCTCTTTTGTTTTGGTAACTATTTGATGAAGTAAGAGAACACACTCTAATAATAATAAGAGAAGATTGTGCTAATAATAAAAAGTAAAAAGCACCTCACAAATAGTTATCATCGTCAGAAGAATCTCATTATACCTAGATGCCCTAGATTCTTCAACACTTTTACGCTTCATTCTTCCTTTTTATTTCTCTGTATCTAACAAAAATATTTTGTTGCACTATATATTGAGAGACAGATGACACAAGAGAATATGTTATGATCTCTTCAATTTGTGGAAAGGAAGTAGTAGGAAATCCTGACAACACTAGTGTAGCTTGCTTCTGTGAATTCTTTCCTTCTGAGGACTCTTCACGACTATTTGTTTTCTTTCTCCTTTTGAAATTGTGAATCCTGTAGCTTGAGTTTTTGAGTCTATAGGAGATAGATTTTCTCTTGATATCTTGGTTTCTTTTTCTTGGGGAACTGGAGTCTGTGAAGATGTTTGACTAACAATTTGTTCCTCGACTTCCTGTAATGTATTTTCCTACGATTCTTCTTGATTTACATATTGTTCTCTCTCTGGCCTGACTGTATGTGCATAAGGTGTTGTTTTTTGCTCAACTCTCAACCTTGAAATAATTCCCAAGGGATCATACGACCAAGTAAAACTCAACTTGAATTTCATCTTCTTTAACAAATTGTATGCCTCTTTTGTTGTTGCTCTTGTATTAACAATGAAAGGGTCAATCTGTGCCTTTAGCTTGAATTTTGATTTTTGCTTCCTGGATACAAAATGAAAATCATCCATATTCATCATTTGTGTGATGTATTCTATGGCAAAGATCCTTATTGGCACAAACATTGGTAACCTGTAGGGAGGGAGTTCACACCCATATATTCTGATCTCTGTATAATTCTGGTAAATGTACCAGTCTCCAACTTTAGCTTTCTCAGTAGGGTGAAAAATTATGATTTCATGTGAAATCCTTGGTATTACATCAATGTTGAGAAGACATAAGGACATATGCAAAAACTGGTTTACAAAGTCACTAAAGGAGTACTCTTTTGTATTATTCCTTACTAAGGAAGCCCAATGAATAATAGATTGAGGTTTTCCTTGTGCATCTAACTTCTGCAATGGGAATGTAAACCTTTCTACTTGATGAAATAAAAGCAAATATACAAGAAATTGATCATAAATATTATTTGATAGAAACTAACTGTAATTAAAACCAATGAAGTATTATTACCCACAGAGAAAACTAATAGAAATCCTAGCATCACTTCATCTGCCCACTGATCAGTAGGATAACCTAACAAACATGCGACCATGGAAATAACTTGCCTTGACATTTCTAGAAAAATTGCAGTGGAATAGGGTGGATTAGTTTTAGGTAACTCAAAATTTCCAAGTAGGAATGACTCAAAGGTATGTGCTCGTTGGGGAAATGTATCTTTTGATAGATCTCCATGAGGGAATCCGTAGAAAAAGGGTGCAAGGGAGCTTGGAAATTGATTTGGAGTGCTTGACATATGGATTCAGGTGTAATAGTGAATAACACTTCATTGTTTTGGGCAATTACAATCCTCTGACTTGGAAGATACCTGAGATGGCACCAGGTGACAAATTCTGGGAAGGTGTGAGTTTGGGGAAAGACAAACTAAGGTAAGAAAGACTCACATACACTCATTCATCACTAACATCTTGGAATTTATTGTTTGCCTAGTTGTGAAGTTCATACAAATCAAACTCGCATTGGGTTTCTGAGATCTTATATTGGGTATTGACCAGAGAGAGCTCGTATATGTTGGGTTGTGTTATATTCTTTCCACGTAGTTAACAAGGAGTTTGAAGGGCACCCGTAACCTTGGAAAATTTTGGTTTTGGATGCTATGTTAGGTTGGGCAGACCCCCCTATGGTTTTGTGCATGATTTTCGCACATGTTTTTTGGACGCGATGGTTTTCGGTCCATGGTATTGGATGCTTCGGCATGTATAAATATGTATTGTAACATTGAAAGGAACATAATGAAAAATCAAAGTTGGTAGTACCTGTTTTGGGATCTAGTGGGAAATCTATGTGTATATGTGTTTTATGTGTTATGATCTTGCATTGTTTATTTTCTATGTTTTAGAATTCGTATGCAGGTAATTTCTGTACAGGGTTAAAACCTACATGTAATGCCTTCTGCATATGCCTTCGTGAAACTCCTCAATCACTGTATGGTTCTCTCCTTCCACCAAACATAGAAACAATACCCCCACAGGGTCCTTCCAGTAGAGTAGGCCATTGGATATGATATATTTATGGGCTTGCAACCTTAGGCTTCAATATTTTGAGGCATCCAACCCCAACGGGCACCTCAAGAATAAGAGGTAATGAATGATATTATTGTACCACTTTGATCCCTCGTACTTGGCATAGATTTTCTGCTCAAATGTTTTAATACTACTCTGTTGATCCTCTGGTCTATCTTCCTCTATGGTCAGGTTTATCCCTAATGCTTGGTAGTTAGATTCAGATAAAACTTTGGCTAGCCCTTAGCCTTTAATGAGCTTGGTAGGCTTTATTTCTAGCTCATATTCCTGTATTTTTGCTATCCACCTGCCCCTCGTTCCCTCGTTGTCTCCTTGCACTAGGATGTCCTTGACTACTGTTGTTGGGACAAATTTTGTGATTTTTTATTGCAGCACATACACATGATACGCCTTCAAAGCCTTGACTAATGCATAGGCTTATTTCTCCCATATGTTATATCTTAGTTCAACATCCCTTAGTACTTGGTTGAAGAAGGCTATGCGCTGCTCATAACCCGCTTTATTTTTCCATAGCAGCACTGTGGAAATGGTATGTGGAGAGGCGAAAGAAAAGATGTATAAAGGCACTGAATAGATGGGACTGTCTAACACTGGGGCTTTAGCCAAAGCTTCTTTGATTCTGCTAAAAGAATCACGGGGGACGGGGCTCCACTTGACTTTGTTTCCCTTCTTGAGCATGTTTGTAATACCTTTGACTATCTCTGTGTACTTGGGTATAAATCACCTCAAGAAATTTATTCTTCCCAAGAAGGCTTGGACTTCTTTCTTATTCTTGGGAAAAGGAATGTGGCTGATGGATTCAACCCATTTAGGATCAATATTCACACCCTCCTACGATACTACATCTCCTAGCAGCTTCCCTTCACTTAGGGAAAATCAATGAGAGACCATATCTCCTACACTTCTCAAAGGTGAGTTCTAAGTGGAGGATGTGTTCCTCCTCAATCTTGGAAAAGATTGTGATGTCATCCAAATAAACCACCACATATTTGTCTCACTCCCCCATAAAATCTATGTCCATGGCTCTCTGAAATGTGGCCCCTACATTTATCAACCCAAAAGGCATGCGAGCTACATAAACATTCCCCATGAGGCGGTGAAAGTGGTCTTTTCCTGATCCTTGGGATGAACAACCACTTGATTATATCCAAAGAACCCATCCACCATGGACATTCTGGGTGAACTGACCACCTTCTGCAATATATTATCCATCTTGGGCAGTGGGTAGTTGTCTTTCAAAGATGCATTGTTTAGGTTCTGAAAGTCTACACATAGCCTTATCTCTCTGTTCTTCGTACGAACCGAGACCAGATTCACCACCCACTTAGAATATCTTAGAGTTACTATAATATTTGCCTATAGCAACTTCCTTATCTCTCTTTCAACGGAGGGGAGTAAGAATGGATTTATTTGTCTAAATTTCTGCTTATAGGGTTCACTCCACTTTTCAAATGAATCTTATGTTGTATGATGTTAGTATCAAACGTTTTCAAATCATCATAAGACCAAGCAAAAACATCTTTGTAGGCCTTGAAAAGATCTAAATACCTTTGTTTGCAATGCAAGGGATTCCTTTTGACAACTTGATCAAGTGAGGCTCCTTCTTTGATCCAACGTTGTAATCTTGTACTTGATCATCCATCTTAGGAGCTATTTGTTTGGCGGCTATGTCATATTTATTAAAAATCCTTTCTAGTGGGGCTAGTTCATGAGGGATAGTGTTCCCTTTCAGTTACAATTTTGTGCCCAGCCACTACATCTTTTTATGAAGTGGCTTCTTGATCATCTTCTTCTTCTTAATCAATGGTGGAGTTAGAAAACTCCCCAACGACCTCTATGAATTGTTTCACTTGTTCGTCATCTTCGAACACCTGCTAGTGCTTGATGTTATCAAATAGGGAGGGTCTGCACCTAACTTCCACCTCATATCTAAGGAGAGGATTTTTGGGGGGGCTAAAAGTACTTGCAGCTACAGCAAGAGAGTCTACCATATTGTTTTCTTCCCTGGGGAGAAATTGGATGCTAAAAGCCAGGAAGAAATTATCAATAAAGTCCCATACTTCATTTCAGTACGTCCTTAGTCTGGGGTGTTTGGACTAGCATTGATTCCTGATTTTCCTTATGATAAGCTCAGAGTCTCCATAAACAATTAGATATTCAATATTTGGATTTTTTGTAGTTTTTAACCCAAGGAGTAGCGCTTCATATTCCACCACATTGTTGGTTGCTTCCAACTCCAGTTTGAATGAGAGGTGTATCAGGCAGCCTTCAGGAGATACAAACAATACTCCTGCCCCATTTACCTCTTTTGAATTAGTTCCATCAAAATATAATTTCCATACTTTTCTTTCACTTGCATGCTAATGTTTTGATGGCCATGTTAAGTGGGCTGATGTTTCTTCTGTGATAGCCTCATCTTCTTCTAGAAATAGGTAGAAGAGGTCACTTTCCCTTCCATAGACTGGGCATTTCTTTGAGCCTTTAGCTGAGGTCACAGTTTTTACAAACGTGGATTCTCTATATAGTCTCCTTTGTTCTCCTCCAAAGGTGGGAATGATGGCATAAGTTAGGACCAACTTGATATAGCCCCTTACCTTGGAACCGCAAGACCTAGATAGTAGCATGCCAAAGTAAGGAGGTATATCTACCACTACTATGTCCATTACCACGCTTGTCACAGGGATCTGAGCTAGGTTCACCACCATAACCTTTATCATTCCCAAACATTTGACTCTGTTGGAGTCAAAAGGCTAAAGGTCCTTATAGGGCCTAGTGATCTGCAAGCCAAGTTGCTCCATTACTTCCAAGGACATGAGGTTGTGGGAGGCTCCAGAGTCCAACATGCAATTATGTAAAAGAGAATCATGAATTCCCAGAGTTACATAGAAAGGTGCAGTAGAAGGATCCAGTTCCTCCACATGTGACTTAAAGACCAACATTGGCCTCTCTTCTTGGAGATTTAGAGAATCCTAGGTGGGTGATGAGATCAGTGGAAGCATGAATTGAGATACCTGAGCTTTATAAGTAGGCTGCTTTAGAAGCTCAGTCAGTGGGATAGAAATATTTACCTTTTCAAGCTCCTTTGAAGGTTGAATGTAGATTGGGTCTTCTCTACACCTCCTGCCTCAGTTTCCCCTTCACCAACACTAGTGTTTTTCTACAAAACAAATGCTTCATTTGTTGTGTGTTCCTCTAAGATATTTATTTCCTTATTCAAGGGGAATTTTATCCCGACAAGGGTCAGATTTCGGCTTGTCTTTCCCTTTGTCCCGTACTAGAGGAATAACTTGGATAGCAGTTTCCTCCTATTGCTCTGGTTCTCTTGACCTCTTCTTTGAAGATATTATATTATATTTACGTTTTGGTTGTGCCATCATGAACTCTACAAATTGTTTGCAATAATAATCTATATATTTCTTATCTATTGCTTCTCCATCATGAATGACCTCTTGGTCAACCATATTCTCTTGTTCTTCTTCAGATAAAGAAGAATATAAGCTTCCCTACCTCTCCTGTGTATCTGACCATTTCTCATTGGGATCTTCTTCTAAATATATAGGATGAGGGATATGATCTGGTTGTTCCTTTCTTTCCCTTGGTAGTATCTGTAATGGAGGCCTTCTATATTGTGGGTTATATCCCTAATTGTTTCCTTGAGCATCCTGTTGGTGGGACTCTGGTTCTGAATTTCTAGTTTTCCAACCTTATGTGACAAACTCCTGATGAGTTTATCTAGCTCCTCCAACTTTTGTTCTGGTGATTCTCTAGTTTGACCAGAGGAGGAAGCTTCCTCTTTACCTCTTTTATTCCCAATGGTTTCCTGCTTTCCACTTGACTTCCCTGTGGAGGAAAAATTTGCTTCTACTTCTATAGCATCAACCTAGATTTTATCTAAGATAGGAGATTTCCTTTCTCTTAAGGTGAAACTGAAGTCAAATTCAAAGGCTCCCAAGTAAACTACCCGAGCAGTAGTTGGAGGAGGTTTTATCTCAGCAGGCAAGCTGTTATACTATTTATTGAGTCTCTTATTAAAATTTGAGATATTCTCCTTTGGCTTCTTCTTGATGGCATTGAACTCTGTGAGGAGGCACTCATGATCTCTCTTCTCACCCCATTTTTGTGTGAATGAGGTTTCTAATAACTCCCAGGTGGTGATGGAGGCATCAGGGAGGGTTTTAAACCATTTTCTAGCTTCTCCATCAGGGGAATGTACAAAAAGTCTCAGGACCACATCTAGTTGTTCTACATTCAGGTTCTCAACAAAAGCACAAAAGGCTTGAATGTGTCTCTGAGTAGAATTATCATCTTCCCCATCAAACCTAGGCAAAAGCTTCAAGTAGCCTTGGGGCATAGCACTTAAGGGTTTAGGTAAATCAAGAGGTGCATAGTTATTTAGCAAGAAGCCTGGAAGAGCCATATGGAATGGTGGAGGAGGATTGAAATTTACTTCAGGAACTGAGGTCAAGACCACAGGGGTTGGAGGGGAAGGAGGGTGTGTCAAGGTTTTAGGAGCAAGTCTTGAATCTTAGAAATAGTGGGCTGAGAACTGGAAGAGGAAGTGGCAAAGGATAGTGAGATGGTAGCAGAGGCAGGGGGAGTTCTCTCTCTCTCTCTCTCTACACTTTTCTAAAGATTAATTTTTCAGGGTCAAGAACAAATGGGGCTTTCTGTTGTGAAATGTCTAAGTGAGTATGAGGCATTCTAAAAGCCAGGTTGATGAATGATAATGACGGGGGTGTGGAGTCGCCAAGGTGATGTGAATGCAATCAAAACAAACTTCGCTCACCTACACGAAGGGTGCTCAATTTTTCATATCCCAGGGGAAAAATATTTCAATACGTTCCTCGGCAACGGCGCCAAAAGATATTGTCACTCCCATAGACTGCCTTGGATTTCTTACAAGACCAGTGCATGGGTACATCTAAATCAGTGTGCCTCAAATGATTCTCAAGAAGGAGGAGACATCACCTGTGTTATGTACATACATATTGTTGCACAAAAAATTGTCACCTTGACATTCTGCAATCTGTGTGAGTCTATCATCACTCATACTTTCCTCCATTGCAAGTCTTAAACCTCAGTTCTTCATATCAAGCCTTGAAAATAAGAGAAAGCCCTTAAAAATCTCTAAAACTCTGGTTCCGCACTTTCTCTTAGTATTACGTGCACCTAACAGTCATGTCCCCTGCACACCTGACCGCTCTGTCTCTGTGTTATGGGTGTGGACCCCTGTAAAAGTCAAAAAGGCGCAAGTACATTCTTAAAAACTCACTTTGAGTCATTTCTGGAAGCTTCTAAAGGGAATCTTGAGGTGGCAAGTTTGCTCCTTTAAGGTTCATGCATCCCCATACCTTAAGGAGCTAACCCCTTGATGTGAGGAGCTTATCCCTTTGAAGGAGGACTCTATCCCTTCAATGGTGGACCTGTAACCTTCTTCCTTTGCACTATAAAATAAAGCATTGGGCTGGTTACTAAGGAGGTTGAAAGCTGAATATTTTTTAGGTGAAATGCTGCTAGAACTTAGTCTTCCTAATTGAGCTTTTGAGAGGAGAGATTACATACCTTTTTTATCTCATTTGGAAGAGAGTGAGGCTTGTCAAAGTAGAGGAAATTCCTGTTTGGACCCTGGGAAGAGCTTGTACAGCATCAAGGCACCAAAGGTTGTAAAGTTCTTCTATTTCAAAGTTAATACGATCAAGTTTATTTTTCTCAATAAGCTGTGTTTTATGGTTTATTTCATGGATTCCTTGATCACCATGATGAACATGATTTATTATATTAGCTACGCAGGTGTTATTTGATGTGTGCTTTTTTGTGATTGCATGTTCTTAAAAGGAAACTCTTTCGAATGGTTGAAGCATGGTTGCTACAAACTAGCGTTGGACTTAAGGTAGGGTCTTAACACCTCTTTAGTTTTTATTAATGAATCGCAATATGTTTAGAGAAAGGTAGATTTGCTTGTCCTGCTTATTGCTAGATATCTGTTGATACTAGGGAGATCGGCCTTGTCCGCAAGAATGATTTATCCAGCCAACAAATTGGCAACTCCACTGGGGAAATGAATTTTGTTTTTTGATTTTCCTTTGTCTTTGACTTGAGAAACTTGTCTTTGTTTCTGGTTTTTGCTTGATGTGTGTGGGATTGGGTAGTTTTTGGTTTTGGATTGTTTTTTGTTTTTTCTAAATTTTCAAGAGGACCGCACGTTCTGTTTATAATAAAGTGTAGACACCTCTGCACTGTTCCTTTAGTGCACAGAGCAGTATCGCATCTAGTTATACTGAAAGCCTGCGAACCCTGTCAAAATTTTTGAAAAACCTAAAATATTTTCATCCAGTTAAGTTTAAGATTAGTTTATTACTTTTAGTCTCTGCCCAGATCTACATGTGTCCTGTCAAAAGTCTCTTGTGAGTAAGTTCCATTGGTGTTTTTGTTTTAGATGATTTTCTAGAAGTTTTGCATGCTTGGATTGATTTTCGCTTGGTCTTTGCAGTGACTCAAAGATTAGAAGCCTAAGAAACCTTAGATTATCCTGGTATCTTTTGTCTTCTTGATGAGTCTGGCTAGTTTGTGAAATCTGTCCTTGGTGAGAAATAGATTTCGTTTCTCTTTGCTGTTGAGAATGCAACAAGATGATGGAGCTTAGTGAAAAGAAGTCATCTTCACTAAGTGTGCCCGCAGGCCATTTTTGGCGCAAAGTCTATTTTTAGACTATGTCTATTTTTAGACATATGGATCATGGTCTATGAGTTGCAGGATGCTATTTGTGGATGATTGGTCATGTTGGTAAAAATAGATGGACCTCTATTTTAGACATATGGGCGGAGTCTATTTTTAGACTGCCAGGCTAAAAATAAAACAGTCGAATATTATTAGCTCTTAATAATATTTAGACTATAAACATTATCTTATCCTCTTGGAGCACTTCAGCTCGAGCTATGGATGTGGCACATGCAACTGCCAGAAGGAAATACGTGTTTCTTATGGGTTAACTTGAGTTATTGCATGGAGGACTTCAGTTAGGACTTCAATGATTGAGTTTTGTGGAGTTGATTGAGGAGTTGATGGAGTTGTGTTCAGTTTGACTTAGTTGAACTAGTTGTATTTAGTCTAACTTATCAATAGACTAAGTGATGAGTGATGTGAATTAATTATTAATTAATTCACTAATTATTAACTCATAAATCAACTAAAGAATACATCAGTTAACTAGTGCATGGACAGTTCAGTGGAGACAAGTGTTAGAGGTGAGTGAAAGGGCAAGACAGCTGTCAGTTGTGACTATAGTTGTGCATGAGATTTTCACAACCAATGGATTGAGTATTGCCAATGAGGATTGCATGGTATATCTAAGGGAAATACGAATTTGGATCATTCATTCATCATTATTCTCATGCAGGATTGCGCAGTGGAGGTAGGCAAGCAGCGGAGGAGATTTGAGCCAGTGATTGATTCAGATCTGAGCTAGT